>JAOTQG010125312.1:0-10304 GCA_025631175.1 Iris virginica | reverse complement strand
GGGATCGACATCTCTTATCACTTTACTACTTGTGTGACCGCGTATACTTGCGCGTATTTATCCTACATAAATATTCACATCAGTAACATTAAATGATATTATATCACCAAAAACTTCCTAATTTTAGGGACCAATCGAATTAGTCCAAAATAGCTTGATTAAATGACCTAAGCATTTACCTCGTACCCATAATAAAATGCATTTGATTGTTCCTTCTTCACCTTACAGTTATTCAATATAACTTGTGCATCTTTCTCTCTAATACCTTGTTTATTATCTCTAGTCCAATTCCTAAAAATTTTGAGTGCCGTCCCAATATTTTGATAACTACCCACCAACTCCTTCATCAAACTATGCGCCTGAGCTGCGCCTATTTTCATCTTATTCCCTAATGTCATTCCCCTATTATTAGTGAGAATTTAGTTAACTAATAGCAAATTAAATAATCAAAATTAAAAAACTAGGAATTAGAGTTTCATCAATTGCTTTCCACGATAATACATGTGATGCAAAACTGTAACTACAACTTATTCATGAAATATAATTTAAAGATATATATGCATGCATCTCTTCCGAGTAATATACAATTGTCAAATTTATTTAATCCTAGTCACTCCGATGATCAAAAACGAATAAATCAAATCTATTAGTTTCCAAATTAAAGCAAACTTTATGCAAGCAATTGCTACATCCCTGTTATTCAAAATCAAGCACAAGGGTTTAAGATTTATAAACAATTTAATCATCACAACAGCAATACTGTACAACATCAATCGACTACATCCTAATTCATATAAAGGAATTTAGTTACTCATAATGAAAAACTAAACGAAGAACTCGATAACAAAGAAATTCATCATGAACTGAAATAAAGATGAAGAAGAAATTACAAACTTGCATGCAGAGTAGATGATGAATAGGGAACCTAAGGGGTGGCTCAGTGGTAGAGCTGAACTTTACAATATGTAAGGTCTTAGATTCGATCACTTTCCATGTGCCCTTAGGTCAAAAAAAAAAAAAAAAAACACTTTTAGGATTAGACAAAATATTTTCCAATAAAATGAATTCAGGATCTTACGTTGTGTATTGATATACGAGAAAATTTTAACTTGCTCGTATGATTTTATAGAAAAAATTGAAATTCTGATGACGATTATTCTCAACACACCAACAAAAAAAAAAGGGAAAGAGATTATATATATATATATATATATATATATTTTTTTTTTTTAAGAAAGGAGCAGAAAAAGAAACATCCACCACACTTTCAAAATTTAAAGAGTTCAATTATGACAAAACATAACTTGGGGATGAAAATTAAAAGTTGGGCCAACTACAGGGGGTTAAAAGTGAATATCTCCCTGTACTTTACAGCGAAACGGAACCAACCACCTAAGCAAAATCCGACCCCTCCCTTTCCTTTTGAGTGATGAATTTCCGTTGCGCAGAGAAACCCGTTCTGCAAATTGACAGAACTGATCTCCCGCCAACAATGGAGAAGCAACAGCAGACGATCAAATTTAACCCTAACCCGAAACCTAAACCTAAACCTAACGGTGGCGCTGCCGCTAAGAAAAGTGAGAAAAGGGGGAAGGACGAATTCGAATTTTGCAAAGTGTGCAAGCTCAATCACAATTTAGGGCGACGCCACAATTACTTGCCAAATCACATAAAATCTCTCTCCTCACTCCTCTCTAAATTCCTATCTAAACTCTCCGACCTACGTTTCTTCCTGAGAAACCCTAGCCTCCTTCGCCCCGAGCACGTTTCTCGCAACCGACTTTGGTGCGTCTTCTGCGATCAAGACATTGACGAGGTTGGCAGCTCTTTTGCCTGGTAAGTTAGTACTTCTCAATGTCCTTATTCTTCTCGCCTACGCTCTGTTTGGCTGCTTTGAAGACGTAGGTTATGCTATCAAAAGGGATAGAATTTCCTTTAAAATATAGAAGGAAAAAAGATAATGTAAATGCAAGTCAATTCGAAATTATTTGTTTAATGCAAATTTTGCTAGGTGAAGCGAGTTGCTGAAGTTTGTTGGATTGGTAAATGTAGCTTGAGTATGGACTGTGTGTGAACAGTGTGTTTTAGGCAATTCTTATTTTAATTCTGCGCCTTTTTTGGTCAGTGGTAATGCCATTAATCATCTCGCAAGTGCCGATCATTTGAGAAATGTGAAAGGTTTTATGTGGAAGTATGGTGGTGGAATGGACCGAGTTGATTCTTTCCGAGTTTCCGAGGAAGATGTAGCTAAGGTATATAACTTGGAATTTGCTTGGGCTTAAATGTGTTGTAGTATTGTGTTGCAGCTTGCTGTGTAATATAGTTGTGTCTGTTTTCTTTTTCTTTTCACTGGATTGATTTTGGTGCTGAATCAACTTTTTTGATTACTCATGCATACTTTTTTGTTTACTCTTTCAGCGGAGAAAATATAGTTGTCTGTTTTCTAGAGCAATATTTTGGTATTGTATTTTTTCCCAATGTTAATTATATTTCATAGCTTAGATTCAGTTAGATTATAATTTTTGTTCTTCACTTTCTTCACTATGCATTGAACTTCTTTCCCCTTAAGTAGCATTTTATTGGTATTTATCATGTCTTTTTATTTCTGGCTGCAGTATGAGAACAAGTGCACAGCATTGAAAAGTGAAGTTGCTGGTGGGAGATCTCGCATTTCATCAATTGGACCTTCGAATGATATCCACAATGAAGTGAATTTTGAATGTACTAATAGTTTTGACAATAATAGTATCAAGTCCCGTAATTCAGGTTTTTCAAATGGTGTTTTGCCTTTACAAAATTACACAAATGAGAATCAGGTATGCAATTCAGAATCTTCTACAGTCACATCGGTTGCAACTCGTCTACTCGATAATAGATCATACTTGTGTGCAAGCACACAGTTGGATACAAGTGAAATGGTCGTAAGTAATACAGGTACAATAATTTTCCATAAATATTTTCTCTGCTGTTTTCAACTGGAGGTTCCCATATTCATAGTTAATCATATTGATGACTCCATTTTTATTGTTTCTTACTCAGATTATGTCAATAGTCAAGTTTCTGGTAATTTCAATGCCAGGAAATTGTCACCTGATGGATGTTTAAGCAATGGAGAGGTAAGTTTAACCCTATAACAGAAATTCTCCTTTTGTGATAGGTAATAATGTCCCGATGTTATGATAGGTAATAATGTCCCGATGTTATAATTTGTTTTTCAATCATGCCTTTTTTATTTTTCTATTTTTTCAGTTTTAATTGTTTAGGATTAGTTCTCCTAATGTTATTTTTGAGTAAAGCTTTTTACTGCTTTTCTAAGTGGTTCTTAGTTGATTGGATATTCCTTAGCGAAGTGAGCGTTTAGAAGATCAATGAATTGAGGTGATTTTGCGAGTTAGGCAAGTGGGGAAAGTGAACCCATTGGTTCAGCTTTCTGAAAGAATTTAATGCTGTATATGTTCTTTGCCAATTCTATAAGAATTTTGATTGTGATTTCAACTTCTCTCTTGTGGTTTTTCAATCCTAATATATTTGACAAGCATGAGATTTGTTAGATATCACATCATTTATATGTCCCCAATCACATGTTTACTACATAGTTTGGCTTGGGAAATTAGGACACTCTATTTTATTTTATTTTTCCATTCTATAAAAAAAAGGGTGTATACTTGACTCTTTTGTTTCCCATGCTCGCATAGATATTCTCTAAATTTTATACGGTGAACTGATTGGTAATATCAATTATAAGCAAGTTGAATATAAATCTCATATGTATGTAACATTTTATCTTGCTCAAATTTTGGGTGACATCCCCAAGATAGATTTCGTTGTAAAATTTTACTTTTGCGTGCTGTCAGCAAGCAAGAACTTCGTCATCTCAGTCGTTTAGATTGATCATTCTGGATCTCAGTATTGCTTTCAAGACGTACTCCTCCATCAAGGTCTAAATCAGATAGGAACATGCCCAAACTGTCCCTTTCTTGGAGTCTTTATCATCATCATTTGATGATCGCGTGTGAGACATATGTAGTGCTGTGTATTTTAAGCGAGAGAAGGCTAAAACTGTTTCAGTTTCAATCTGCTCTTAAGTTGCATATATTGAAGCTAATGAAATACTACCGCTGCAGTGAATATATTCTGACTTCTTAGGAGAAA
Source organism: Iris virginica (assembly GCA_025631175.1). Lineage (NCBI taxonomy): Eukaryota > Viridiplantae > Streptophyta > Magnoliopsida > Asparagales > Iridaceae > Iris > Iris virginica. Next base: position 6,152 of record JAOTQG010125312.1, on the reverse strand, counting down.
AGATTACATGAACTTTGGAGAGTAACTTATTTTGAAAATGATGGAGCCTTCTTTTTATTTGGTATTCACGAGGTTCCAGACTCCTGAGAAATGTAGGGGGAGGGGGTAATTTTTCTATTTTTTCTCGAAACTATGTTTTGTAACAATTTATAACATCAATTGAGGATCTTGTCAAAAGTATAGAAGAGTGAAGCAGTATGATCCCCTTTTCCAAGACGCGTACGGGAAACTTAGATAAGAATTATTTCTGTCTATAAATGTAGAGCCATTGAGAGTTACATGAGTGCAGGCCAATTGCTTCAAAATTACTTTTTTGAGTAAGAGCTACGGAAGCTAGTTTTACATGTCACTATTTTCTGGATACCATGACCATCAGTTCAATTTGCATTTTTCACAAATTAAGAATATTCTGTTAGTAAATGGAGGATATCATTGTTTGCGAAAATCCTAGATTCTGTACTTCCTTGAGTGGGTTGATAACTAGGGTATGATTAAATTCAATGTGATTTTTTCTCTTGTTTTGAATGTCTATTTCTTTAAATGGTGTCTAAGTAAGAAATCTGTAATTATTTTGCCCATGTTCCTTGGTACAGTTTTACTTAATTTCTGAGATTGCACGAACACCTGTATATGCCTAATTTGTTGTTCTGGATTGAGATACATTGTGGATTTTGGAGTTTGGTTTTTCGGGGTATGCACTTGGTATCGGTTTATTGGCATATATGTGACGTCATTGCTGTAGGTGCGACAGGTATGTCGTGATGAAACAACAACTAAAGGAGAGAGCTGTTCCGTCGGTACTCACATTTGACTCTCCTGTTGTTATATTTTCTTTTCCTTCAGTCTCTTGTAGAGCTGCATTGTGAGAAGCAAAGGTTTTCATAGAGTAGGAATCACCGTATGCTACAATTGAACTCTGCATATTGTTTATTTTTTCCTTTTATTCCTCAGGTTTGGCGATGCTCACACAGATTTCTTCGGCAGTTCGAGAAGGGGATCCAGGAAATGTACATACTGGAGCACCTCCTCCTTGGTTGGATACAACTAGGGGTGACCTGCTTGATGCCACACTGAAACCTTCTGCGAATAAAGCAGCTAAGTCCTCAAAATTAAACCCAAAAAGGGTTGGGGCTGCTTGGGCAGAGAAGAGAAAAATGGAGATAGAGATGGAGAAGAGAGGAGTTCCCATTAATAGTTATGATTCTAATTGGCTTCCAAATTTTGGTAGCGTGTGGCAATCAGGCAGTCGGAAGGAGTCGCGAAAAGAATTTGAGGTGGACGGAAAAAAACATTTCAATGAGAGAAGTCAACCTGAAATGCCAATGCAGATTCAGCCTTACATCAGCAAACGAATGGTAGGTTTTGTATTACCACGTGTTTGCTTTCATCCTCATATTTCAGTAGATACACACACACACAAAAAAAAAAATCTTACATGTTTTCGTTTAGGAGGCAAAATGTCAAAATCGATTAAAATGTGTATTGGGAGCAATCATTTTTTAACGATTCATGCATGCCACTTTTCACATGATCTATATCCCGATACACTTTTTTATTCTCTTTTCAATTTTCCCTCCAAAAAGATTAGAAGTGGGGAAATTTTGGGAAAGGAGGGGCTCCAAAATGTCCATGGCTATTTGTGTAGAAGATGAGGGGCTGTTGGATAAACCTTATATATATATATATATATATATATATATATATGTAAATATGCATGTCATATGCATATAGATAGGTCTTACAATCTTAACAAGCTGTTAGCGAGAGCAGAAAAAGTTCAAGGTGTAATTTCTAAACAGATATTAGGCTGTCGCAACTGCTTTTTAAGGCACGTGAAGTCGTGAATGGCCGCATAACATTCATTCTGTATATTTGTATTGGTAGAGCTGTGGACTTAAGCGTCTATCTGTTTTTCTGAACCTTCTCAACTATCTTCCCACTCTCGATCTTTACTTCTAAAGTTTAAGAATCTAAATAATACTCTCTCCATCCAAACTGAATACACCTTTTCGAATTTTCATAGAAATTAAGGATGTTGAGAGACGTGCAATACCTGTGACGTGTATACATCAATATGCTTAGTGTCCACTGTAGCATTTTAAGTTAGATTTAAACATGATAGTTATCAAAGATGAATCTGTTAGCATAATGACAATAGGGACACCATTTTGGGATAGAGGGACGACATATCTTTGCTGTTATGTATAGTTTTCTTGATAGTGCATACCATTTATCGATCTGTTGATGCATTCTTCTCAATCCTGTGCAAGGTGGTAGGATAACTTATGAATCTTCCCGTAGTAGCTTCCATCACTTTACTATGTTGTATTATGTCACAACTCGTAACGGATCTTTGATTTGACTGCACTTGTTTATCATGCCTCTTGCTATAAGCTTTGGTTTCAGATTCCTCGATCTTTCACCTTCAGTTGTATGTTGGTGTTGGTTTGTGGGGAAAGATTAATGCTAGAGCCACTTAGAGAAGTGCACCAAAAGTATACCAATGCCTTGTTAGATTATATTGATTGGTGCAATTTCTTCTAGCAATAGGAACCAAAAGAAAAAATGCTAACAAAGCTATGGTACACTTTTGTTAAGACTTCTGTCAGTGGCTCTAGCATTATTTGTGAGGAAAAAGGGATCAAGAAAGTCTCTTTTCGGAAAAGTTTGCGATCCGTAGTCATTTCTGCATATAGCTCATGGAGAGAGTCTCCACAGGATAGCTTCTCTTTAATGAAAGTTGTTGATTCACATTTTTCTCCTTGATTATTATTGCAGCGTCCAGATACTACTAAATGATACTTTTGGTTGCGAGCCACTTTCAGAGAGCTGCAAGGTTTTGATTTGTCAATATTCTGGTGACAAAAGTTGAAATTTTGGGTTGGAGCGAAAAGAGTAGGTAACATCATGAATGGTTTATCAATCTCCAAATAGTATACAAATTCACAATGCCAAGTTGCTATCTAAGATTGTCCTTAGATGGTAGTGGCGATCATATCCTTTTCCCTCATCCTGTCCCCTTCAATGGGGGTTGTGTGCTCTTAACGATTTATTCTTCCATGTCTTAAGTCATGGAGAGTGTATTGTTTAGGTTTTTCAGGACTGAGTATTCGCCTATATACATAGCTTTTGAGGATTCACTTAGCTCTGTAATTACTTGTAGTCTTGCAGCCAAATAGCAGTATTTGTATGTAACAGGGCAACCTTAAGCAATTTTCTGTAGCAATATCGAATGTTATTCTAGCAAAAGCTTGTGGATACAGTAATGAAGAGGATTATTTTTAAACTAGAATCTGAATTTGCTTAGGGGATTATAAGAAAAGCAATTTGAAAGACAGAGGTTGGGTTTGTTCGGAAGTAAGCATTGGGTGGTAAAATCAAGGAGCTGTAAGAGCTGTATGCATCTATCACATAGCTCATCTCTGATACACGATGTGTCCTATGTGCTACCGCGAAGGATGTCACGATGAGTGAAATCTGTGTATCATGTGACTTTATTGGTGGTGCCAGTTATCTTTACTCTTCCATTTTGAAGGAGTCATCCTGCATTCTGTTGTCTGATTTAAATTGTTGTTTATTCATCGTTATTTTGTGAAGCTATTTTGCATAATGTGCTTTTCTCTAGGTGCTTTTCATTTTCAAAGTTATTTAATTGATCATGTTCGTTTGTAGCTGTTAGTTAACCCTTGTTCCGAAATGGGTGTCAATTTTTCTTTTATATATCAGAGCAAGAGGCTACACATGTGACAGAAAGAAACACCGGACTGAAGGATTTACAAGCATCTGGTGCTGGTGGCGATAATTTTCCCCGTCGCAGCCCTCCACTTTTGCCCACTAGCAATTACTCGTACGCTTTTGAAATTCGAACTAATTTCTTTTGTTTTGTCCACTAATCATGAACACTGAATTTCAGATGAAAACAATACAAAAGAATATAGTTCTGTATTATTAGAATCCATGATTGTTCTCTGTATCATCATCGAATAAAATTTCAATTCATACCTATAATTCCCCCTTTAGTTTGGTGTTGATTTTGCTAAAACATATTTTTGGACGTTTTCTAATTGACTATTCTAAAATGAAATTTTAGTATTATATGCATGTAACATTTTATCAGGGGCAAAATGCTGTAGAATTGGATTGTTGTGCTATTCTAAAATTCCAAAACTTCCCTTTGGAAGATACCAGATTTTCATCACACAAGAATTCCCAAGAAAACCATTTCTCAATCACCCTTTGCACATCATGCACCACAACATTAGTCATATTCCCACTTCTTGCCAACATACTGGCAGTGAATATTGCAGCCATTCTGCCAGGTGCCTCCGGTGCATCCCCACTAGGTCCATCCACCACAATCACATCCCACATTATCTCGTACACTTCTTTTGGAAGCTCGGTCAATGCTAGTTTGCAATTTGATACGTTGCTAATTAGCCCCGAGCAAGGCGAGCAACTAGGGTTTCCTCTGGCGTGCTTGAGGAGCTCATATGCTTCCTTGGCAGAATTCTTGTACACAACTCTGTGAGCTCGAGTAGTAGTAGTGAAATTTGTTTTGATCGCGCTTATCTTGTCAGGGTTGTCCTCGAGAAAGATTGTTGTTCCACCTGCATTAATATATGAGAAAATAAGGTATTGCTCTTCGAGCCCAAAAACAAGAAGGTTGCAAGGAGCTTTCTGGAAAATGATCTCCGAGAGAAACTGCAGTTCCTTTTCAGTAAGAAGACTAGGTACTTTCGAAGAGGAATTAGATCGACTACTACTGGAGGGGACTTGCTTGTTTATATTTAAAAGAGTTGTAGGGAAGGCCGATGGAGGAGGAGATGAAGAAATGAGGGTGATTTTAAGAAATCTGAGGAGGGAGGCAAGTATAAGGGCTGAAACGAGCATAGGTATCAGTTTCCTCGTAGTAAGATTCATTTTTCGACTGTGAGGTTTATGGATTGGAATATGGTTGACACGCGATTTGAGCAAAACCGAATGCTGTAGTACTATTGGAATGCGGAGAGGGTGAGAAGATGGTACATCCGGGGGCATTTTGCTAGTTTCTCGTCTCTCGGGAATGTCAAAGACCTAGAGCTCATTATAGGGGAAGATGTGGAACTTTGATCAGTATTATGCTTTTAGTATTATTATTATTATTATTATTATTTGAGGTTGGTTTCGGAATTTTCATGAGTGAAGGTGAAGGAATGGTTTTGCTTTAGGTTGAAGCATTTTTTTTTTTAATTTCAATTTTCATAGTGTTAAGGTTGGTGATTGAATAAGTGAAGAAGGTGCATCAGACTAACTAACTTATTTGCTGGTTGGTGCTTTGTTGATTGAATTGTTATGGTCTCGTTTGGTGTACTAAAAGATGTGAGTGAAGTTGAAGCATATAGGTATAGGTAGGTATATATCAATGATATTCGTAATTATTATTATTATTATTATTATTATTATTTATTTATTGCAATATGTCACCATCGACATATGCAACATTTATGATTGGTTTCGATTTATATATATTTTGTTTTTTCATTTATATTTTGAGAAAAAATTTAACTCGATGAGGTGTAATCTCCCATGCGCGTTCCATGGACAGTTTCAACATTTGACTTCATCCCTCGGCATGCTGACAGTTGATACACGTATTATTCGGTTGGTATACCGAGCGCCTAAGATATAAGCGTCAATTTTTTCTCGAATGTATATAAAGATTAAAAATTATATACATAATATGAATATAAAATATATATAATTTATATCATTATCATGTTAATAATTATTATGTGCATTTTATATTTATATTATATACATAATTTATAATCTTTACATATATTTGAGGAAAAAATAGACAGCGCTCGATATAATTTGCGGACATTATTACTCAAAATTACAAACTTGAAGCCAAGTTCGGAGGAAAACGTACCTGATACTTCAATTATGAGAGATCGCTCATAGTACTTTCCTTGAATTAGTCAAAACTCCCAAATGTCTAGCTTTCTCCAACCACTTCACTGATCAGACAAGGAAACATGCTGTCGTAAGAATTCTGAAACTTGTAGATACTACTAGTTAAATAATTGGGGCGTGGGGCATCAGCAGCAGCTGGTGTAGTGAGGGTGGGGTGGAGGGTGAGGTGGGTGCATTAGGAGGTGTGGTGGGGGTGG
>JAOTQG010125301.1:0-10305 GCA_025631175.1 Iris virginica | reverse complement strand
ATCTTTAGATTTCATTAAATAAGTATATGTAAATCTAGTGCTATGCTTAATGAAGGTAATAAAATACTTATTTCCTCCTCTAATCAAAACACCATTTAATTCGCATATATCCGAATGAATCAAATCTATCAATTAGATGATCTTTCGATAGAAGGAAATGACTTTTTAGTTATCTTTGCTTGTATGCAAATTTTACACCTTTCATTAGTTGGTTTTTCGAACTCTTTTCACATTTCACCCTATTTTTTCCACATTCCACCCAATTCTTTCCATATTTAACTGTACCTCATGGGTATACCTATTCAATAGATATGGAAGAAGGTTGTTGTTAGGAATGGCAATCTCTCGAACCTCGATCCAAACCCGAGGATGCCCCGCCCTTAAAACCCCAATTTTCTTATAATTTACTCCATCCGTTTTGTTTTAACTGTCCATTATAGCGACATGTGAGGGAAAAATATCGCTTTCAAGACAATTAAAACGAAATTGGGGGAGTATTAAGAACCGATCGGGTCCGAGGCGTGTTCGGGTTTAGGTTGTGCTACACCCCTAACCCGCCCCGCCCCACTCCGAATTGTGTTATGTTCAGTTTTTTTAAAATATGTGTACTATAAATTGAAAAGGAATAATTTTTTTTAGGCTTGGAATGCTTAAATTGAGTAATACAAAAATTTTCTTGGGCTTGGAGTGCTTAAATTGAGTTAAAAGTATAAATCCAAACTTTAAAAATATTAATCTAAAGTTCAAATTTTGAAAAAAAAAATGAATTTTAAGGCAGGCTCGTGTTTTTGAAAAGGTGGTGCGGGGCGGGTTCGATTTTACAGATACCCGCCCCGTTGTCATCCCTAGTTGTTATATGATACAAATTTGGAAGAGGAAGCTAAAGTGGAGTGCATAATTCATAGGGAAGATGGCAAGGGCTAGTGCAAACAGACACAGCATGGATCAAATTGAGGACTTTAGACCTAATACCACACAAAGGGCTATGGTGATATGGATCCCAGGAAAGGGAGGAAAATTTACAATTAAATGTTAGACTTTAATTTTTATAAAACTTTGATGCGGAAAACTTTAATGACGAAAACCTTAATACGTAAATGGCAAAACCTCAGAAAACCTTTAACCGTAGTTCATATAATTGACATTCAATCAATACAGAGGAGAAGAGATTATAAACATACCGTTAGCCATAGCTTTAACAAAAGGATGATTGGAATCGATCCGTACGAGTAATGAAATTAGATCCCTCTTGAGAAACCTTCATCAACGAGGCACACCTTCTTCTCTCTGTCTCTTTTCTTTAATGCAAACCCCGAGAATAATTATAATTTGATGGAACGTGTTTTCTTTTCAGCCTTTTATTTAGAGGGGTCTCGGTTGCCTACTTTATAGAGGAGAGAAGAGGGCCAAGTAACCGTAAAGTAAGTGCAGGAGAAAATCGTCAATCCATCATGGCCCAAATTCTCCAACTGCTACTAAACGGTTTAATCTAAATGGGTTGACTAAATATCAGCTTTTCTTTTAATTAGGGAGTCCAACTAAAATGCAAATAAGTAAATAGAGATTTAGTGGGCCACAAATAAATTTACATTCTCTCACTTGGTCCACTAAATCACGAATGTTAAAAGATTAATTTTAGATTTTAATTTTGACTCTATATGGATCCCATACTAAAATATTTGACACGTGATCACGACTTAAAATTTTAAAAATAAGCTGATAACCCAAAGTTAATATTCATGATACTTTACTACAAGAACTAATCTAAATCATCGATGTGAATCATAGCGATTATATGACTTATTCGTCATACCATTAACCGAAGAAATGTAAATTACACAACCACTAAATAAAGTCGACGATTGCCCATAAGACTCATCCTAACTACATGTTCCTTATAGGTCTTAGGAGGCAATCCTTTAGTTAGCGGATTAGCTACCATAAGAGTGGTACTTAAATTTTCTATTGACACTTGTTGTTTCTGGACTCTTTCTTTAACAACTAAGTACTTAAGATCCATGTGCTTGAATTCACTAGAGTACTTTTCGTTCTTGGAGAAGAAAACAGCTGCGGTATTATCACAATATATTCTCAACAGCTTGGCAATTGAGTCAATAGTCCCAAAAAGCATGACTCGAGGCCTCAAAACAAGCAATAAACTCAGCCTCCATCGTGGAACAAGCAACAAGGGTTTGCTTCACATTTTTCCACGAGATTGCTCCTCCGGCTAATAGAAATACAAAGCCCGATGTGGACTTTCTACTATCTAGGCAACTAGCAAAATCTGAGTAAAAAATTTCCAATAACTTTCAATTGATCCGATCTCGTATAAGTGAGCATGTAATCTATAGTTCCTTAAAGATACCTCATAACCTTCTTTGCTGCTTTCCAATGTTCCATCCCCGGGTTACTTTGATATCTACCAAGTACACCAGCTGCATAATTTATATCTGGTTTAGTACATGTATGTGCATACATCAAACTTCCAACACTTGATGCATATGGAATCGACTTCATTTTCTCCCTTTATAGATCGTTTCTCGGACATTGCTTCTCACTAAATTTATCACCTTTCATTATAGGTGCATCACTGGCTGAACATGACTGCATATTAAATCTTTTCAAGACTCGATTAATATATCCTTTCTGAGACAGTCCTAGCAATCCTTGAGATCGATCTCTAAAGATCTCTATGCCTATTACATAAGATGCCTCACCCATATCAATCATCTTAAAGTTCTTGGCAAAATATTCTTTGGTTTCGTGCAATAAACCAAGTTCTTGGTACGCGGGGATGCTCAGGTGAATCCTTTCCTCTGCATGCGGGGGTGGATGGAGGAGAAAGAATGGGTGGGCGTGTTGTTCACTGAAGGGGAGGGATTACCACCGGATATCTTCATCTAGTTTGTTCGACTTCCGTCCCCCTTGAGGGGAAAGTCTGTAATTTCACTATCCAAGCCGCTTCAAATGGCTCCATATGTATGAAAAAAAATATTGCATGTGATTTGAAAGAGCTGTAAATATTGTTTACTAGAAATAACTCATGTTCAACTTGAAAATTAAAAAAAAAAATTACATCAATGAAAAACAGTAAATAAATAATATATTTCAATAATATTATAAAATAATAAATTAAAAATTATTAACTAAAACAATTTAATACACACTGAAATCATTTAAATTATTAAATAAAGTACTATTAATCTTTTTATTTTTTTCTAATTTTGCATCCTTGAAGTATTTCTAGTTCATTATAAAGTCAAAATCGTAAACAACTGAAGGAAAAAAAAAAAGAGGAGGGTTACTTTATATAGTGAGAATAAGTGCATTAATTTTTCACATGATGACGTCAAATGATGTGGAGAAATTGGAAAATCGACTAACATCCTTGATTTGTACTTTTTTAAGGTTGTGCCATTTTTACTGTTGTAAACGTCGCTTTCACAAACTCGTTTTTATACTATAGATAATAATTGAAATCGAGGTGGTAATTGTTGAGTTGAATTGTTAACTGGGTTGGGTTTGTTAATAATAGATACATCTATTTCACAAACTCGTTATCTCATCTATTTTTTGCCGACGATCTGATTTTGTTTGGGGAAGCGTCAGTTGCACAGGCTCGTGTATTCTTGGAGGTATTAAATGCTTTCTGTTATTCTTCCAGGCAAAAGATTAACGTGAGTAAAACGACATTTTGCACATCTAAAAATGTGAATATCGGGGTTCTCACAGTGAGTCGACTAGTTTGGGAGGAAATCCAAAGGGTCACTGGGTTTCAACGTACTTTAGACTTGGGGAAATATTTGGGGGCCCCAATTATCCACGACAGAGTAAGACGAAAGCATTTTGCTTATGTGGAAGATAAAGTTAAGGCAAGGCTTAGCGGTTGAAAGGCGAACTCGTTATCTTTGGCAGGTAGAATCACTCTTACGAAGTCGGTCCTTCTTGCTATTCCAGGGTACATCATCCAATCGATGGTGCTGCCACGAGGGGTGTGTGAGTCGATAGAGAAACACTGTAGGAAGTTCATATGGGGGGAGGAAGGAGGCAGCCGTAAGATACACTTGATGAAATGGGAGAAACTTTGTCGTCCTAAGGAGGAAGGTGGTTTGGGATTTCGTTCGCTTGTGGGGGCTAATAAGGTGTTTATGATAAAACTTTGTTGGAGTTTCATGAACGAACCGGATGCTTTATGGGTTCGTGTCTTAGGTGGGAAATACCTAAGGGGTGAAAGGTTGCCGAGAGCTACTCTGCATGGGTCGATTGTATGGACGGCTATGGGTAAACAGTGGGATGAATTTCGCAAATTCTCTAGATGGTCAGTGGGGGACGGAAACTCGATTAGTTTTTGGAAAGATTGTTGGGCAGGTGATGAGCCATTGGAGAGAACGACGTTGGTAGAGGTACCTCCTCAATGGCGGGATGCGCCTGTAGCACGCTTTCGGTCAGCCTCGGATAACTTTGATTTAAGTGCAGTAGCTCACCTTATGCCCCAAGACATTTATCGAAAGGCTAGTGACCTGTTGCAAGAGACGGTTGCGGGAGGTAAGGACGTTTGTTTCTGGCAATTAACCCCAAATGGGAAATTTTCTGCTGGGTCGGCATATACGACTCTTAGCGAACCGACGGAAGCCAACAGCTCGCGGTTCTGGAAACTAGTGTGGGGATGGAAAGGGCCACAACGTGTTCGAGCTTTCCTATGGTTATACGCACATGAGAGGTTGTTGACAAATAGTGAGAGATTCAGGAGGCATATCTCAAACAATCCACTCTGCCCTCTATGCTCGCTGGAGGAGGAAACGGTATCTCACGTCCTTAGGGACTGTCCAGCGGCCCGTATTATATGGGGGGTACTGCTGGAAAATGTGGAGCATTCAGAATTCTTCCAGCTGGATGTGAAGAGCTGGATACAGATGAACCTAAGAGGGAGGTTTAAAGCTCGACAAAAAGTAGATAGTGCGTCTATGTTTGGATACAGATGTACTGTGGCGATGGAGGAATGAATTCGTGTTCAAAAATAAGGAGGTGGAGTATATGCAAAAGGCAGCAATAGTAGTGGCAGCTTCCCAGGCTAACTTGACGGCTGTGGATGAACTGAGAAGCAGTGGAGCGTTGGAGGAGAGGTGGCGGCCAGAGCTGATTAGTTGGCAGGCTCCTCTGAAAGGATGGGTATGTGTAAACACAGATGGAACAGGCGGTGATAGACAGGGTAATGCGGCATATGGAGTAGTATTTCGGGACGACAATGGTGCATGGTTAGGGGGATTTGGAGCAAAAGTAAGGGACGAAGGGGTTTTCAGAACGGAGCTTTGGGGTGTTTTCGCCGGATTGACGAAGGCCCGGAGGAGGGGCTGGCGGAAGGTGTGTTGTCAAACGGATTGTAGTGAAGTGGTGACAGAATTGGAGGAAGAAGGCATGAACAACAGGTTACATGCAGATCTTCTGGTTCAAATTAAGGAGCTTGCGAGTCGAGAATGGCATATTGAATTTCGGCATATCTATAGGGAAGCAAATACGGCGGCAGATGCACTAACCAAGGTCATAAAGAAAGGGTCGGCAAGGCTGAGACAATTCCGTGATCCTCCTCCGGAAGTCAATCAGAAGCTACAAAATGATAGACTTGGGCGAAAGTTTATGAGAAACATAATGGACTAGAGAGATCCATTCCTTCCTGAGACTAAAAAAAAGAAAGAAAGATAGGAAAGAGATTATTTATTAGGGAACTTAATTGGGAAATGGATTAGATTTAAAAAAACGAAAATATCCTTGGTAGAGTTCGATTGCTGCACACGTGATAGTTCTGTCCGTCAAAAAGCTAACGAAAGTTAGCAAAAATACCTAATTGAAAAAAAAAGCAATCATAGCCTAAATTGCATTTTTTTCGTACATGAGGGTCCAATAAAGAACCCACCAATAATAAGACCAAAAATGCAGTTACCTCCCATTAAAATGCTATCGTCATTTATTACGAATTTTTTCAATGAATAAAATGCTATCGGCTTTGCAATTCAGGCAAGACCTGAACCCGAACTTGCAACAAGGGAATTGAGCAAACCTTCTAATAGGAAGGATACAATCCTAGCTCAATTGACAATTGTAAGGGATCATCGGACCAATCCAGGTTCTGTGGTCCCATTTTACAGAAGTAGCCTAACCCTCCGCTTCAATTTATTGCGGCTCAAGGCGGGAAACCTAAAATGAACACTGACCCGATCCCTCCTATTAAATGGGCTTGGAAGTAATATCACAACCGGAAATCGGCAACAACTATCGATATAAGAGTAGGGAAATTCCAAGAGTCGGGCAGCAAAATCCATCAAACATGTCAGATCCGAAATTTTGTTGGTCACCTAACATTATGCTGCTTAAAGATCCAAATTTCGAAAGAAAAAAAAATATTGTAACAACGGGCATCCACAACCAATAGATTGGATAGAGACCCACTCAATCACCAATTGGAAGTTGTTATTGTTTGCATAATACTGAAAACTAAGGTATTTTTCATAATCATCCCACATAACACACATAGCAGAGAGCCAAAACAAGTGGCAAAAGCAACTTGTATCAGAGAGGCATCAAGTTAATATTATCCAAGCTCACAATCTAATTACCGGTGTCATAAATGAAACTAAAGTAGTAAGCAATCGCAGCTTAAAAACCATGGATTTTGATGAACTCCTTCTTCACAATGCCAGCCTGTTCCATAAGGGAAAAACAAAACATTATCAGCGTAGGATTACTAAAAATGATTGTAAGAACTAGTAAAGGTCATTGCAGCTTCCACATTAAGATGGTCTCGATCATAAAAATAGTATGCAAATGAAAGAGCAGGTGAAGATAAAAACCATACGCTACATAAGAGTAAGCACCATAACGACCATAAGCCACAACGGCCCACACAAGAGTAAGCACCAGCCAATAAAATAAAGATAGGTGCCTTGTATGTTATCTGAGTTGGGTCCAAAGGCACTAACATATTATATAAAATCACGCTAAGTGTTGACCAAGTATTGAGAATTCACCTGAACAAGAAAGCTAGAGACGTTCTTACGTTGATCACCTTGGAGTTGGATAACCTTCAGAAACAAACACAAAGATGTGAGGGAGTACACAAACATGACCAGAGGAAAAAAAATTAATTGACAATCTTTATACAAACCTGTCCTAATTCAGGGTCCTGCACAACAGTTCCATTGCAGCAAAACTCCTTCTTGAGGTCTTTGAGTATCTTATTGTAGCTAAATTCTTTCTTTAAACCCTGGACAGTAGTCAAGCTTTTCCTACCGTTACGCTGTTGAATGCGGATATGCACGTATTCTTTTGACCCAGCACCAGAATCCTCAGCATTTGCTTCAGCAAACGGATCTAACACCAAGCAAGCAAAAGAAAAATTATAAACCTCATTTTTAGAACTGCTTGTGTTCCGGGGCTGGCCCCACTTAATTGCTAGGTTACGGGCCCCTTTTCATCATTTCGAAAAGTGATCATCTAAACAAATAGTCGAAGTATCTTAACACCGAAACCATTAAAAGCTCCTAGCAACATTCTTCACTTACAGACATGTATAGAAAACATATAACCGCTGGTGTACATTTTTTTGGAAGTAATATATGTATCTTATACAAAAGCATGTCAATAATAGATAATAATAGTAATCCTCATAACATCAAAGCACACTTACCAAAAGCAGCATTAGGAATCTGGATATCGAGTTCAGACATGAAACTTGGTTACGAGTTTGGAGACCTGACCAAATATGTTCCTGCTAAACTTGATGCTCAGACCTGAAATAAAATGTGTGTGTGAGAGAGAGAGAACTGAAAAAAAAGGAAAAAATAAAGGAGAGCTAGCTTCTCAATGATAACAAAGAAATAATCAAAAATGTGCAGCGTCTCCTAATATATAACATCTCAGGGAAAAATGGAGGGCTACCAGAATTAGTCAATCTGCTACTCAGTGATGGAGACAACCATACATTCACATCTCAATTGAGCAAACAGAAATAATTATACTTAGTACTGCTTAGTACCCCCTCGACTACAATCTTATAAATACTGAGTATTTCTTTGTGGGTGTTCACAAAGACACTTCCTTTTAAGGGGATAGAGAGGACAATTTGTGTCCATAAATTTTATAGATCCACACCTAAATTGTTCTACAAGTTCTTATTTTTCTTTTCTTTTTCCGACGAAATCAAATGACCAGTCTACAAATGTTATTAACTCAAAGAGAACATAAATTTTGAACCCAGTCTCTGTGTCCCTCATGAGAATTCACAAAGCGCACAAGTTTTAACAGAGATACAATTAAGCTTGGAAGTAATCATAATAGCAAGACTGTTTCAAGTGATGTTAACTTATCCATTACATGGTGATAAGCAACGCTAGAACATCAAGAACATTACAAGTTCAATTTGTAAGACAAGTTTCTGAGAGTACTATAATCTCAAAGAAAATAGAAGCAGAAATTTTAGATCTGAATGATGTAAAAGAATAGTAGAAATAAAAAAAAATATTGCATGGGCGGATACAAATTGATTTACTTACAATATCAAGATCAGATAAGTCTCCGTATTCAGAAAATCCCTCCTAAGAAATCAATCCAGAGAATTTGCTACCAGTTTACAGGGATAAAAGCAGATCCAATCAAGCATCCCAATTTCACACCAAAAAGTAGAAATTGTTCATACGCCACCCAAAGAACTTCAAAAACAGATCATAAAAGAACAACTAAAGAAAAAACCCCAATTTATATTCCCAAGTTACAAAAGACCTACTATTATCTAGAAGCAAACCTAATCAACGGCAGTTCAAATAAACAAAATAGATCATCACAATATCCAATTAATCATACTCCCAACAAAGCATCGACAAGAAAAGAAAAATTAAAATTTTATTTTTAATGTAATTGAAAAGTAGGTGAGGAATCGAGAAAATTACTGATCAAGCACCGGAGCAAATAAACTAGTGAAGCGCGGGAGTGGGTACCTGATCCGAAAATTAGGGTTTCAAGTGATGTAGGAGAGAGGAGATCGGAAACCCTAACAATGGATAAGTCGAAGCAAAAAAGAGGAGGAGAGTAGGAAGATACGATGGAAGGTTAAAAAGGCGATCTTTTCCGTTGTTGAATTGGGAATTGATTGGGTGAGCTTAGGGTCGGTGGGCGGGTGAAGTCATGCGATGTGTATGCCCGTGGTTGCACGCGCGAGTGACCGAGGTAAATCGGGTCAGATGATGATGCGGGATGGGAATAGTGCGTTGGGCCCGGTAAAACGCCCTGTAATACTACGGTTTGTATATGGAGGGTCCAGACACTCCTAGGAGTGCCACGAGCGTCCATAATGCACATAAAGGTCGACATTTTTTTAATTTTCATATTCAGTTTTTATTGATAATAAACAGTAGTGTCACTCCTATATTATTTTGGAATAGTGGGAGTATTTTTTGTATTTATATTTTTAAATCAAGTAAAAAAAGATAAAATCAAATTTATAAAATTAAAAATCAAAAAAATAATACATACTAATTCTTCGCAACCACTTTCGTCGTATTTAATGTTGGCACCATTTAGTTTATAGAGGTTATTTTTGTTTCGAACCGTAGTTCTTTTGATAAATTTATTATCTTATAATAATGAATAAATATAAACTTCATACTTTCTTTTGCTTTAAAAAAATAATTTTTATATATTGATAATTTAAAATGTTTTTTTTGTAAAAATTTAAATTCATCTTAAGTTAAGTTAAACAAATATAAACTTGGGCTAATTGATCCGTTTAAATCTCATTTAGAGTTCTTAAATATAGGGGAGAAAAAAAAGCACGTTTATGATTGAGAGTGACTATTTATAAAGTAAACAAATGTTAAGTATGTTGGTCCCACTAGAGCTCAATATAGGCTAGAGGGAGGGGTGAATAGCCTATTTAAAATTTCTTACTTAAGACAGATCACTAGTGACTATTTATAAAGTAAACAAGTGTTAAGTATGTTGGTTCCACTAGAGCTCAATATAGACTAGAGGGGGGGGGGGGGTTGAATAGAGCCAATTTAAAATTTCTTACTTAAAACAGATCACTTAGAAAATTCTCACCCTTGAATTAATGAAGGGGTTTTAATGCAGCGGAAGACTAAGTGAATTTTGCTAAGGAAAGAATCTGTTCAAAGATGTGTTTAAGAAATTATGCTCAGTCGGAAGCCTTTGTGGAAAACAAAGTTATCTGATCCTGAGGATTTGAGTTTGCCAGACAGAAAATGAAGTAATCAAAACAGAATAGGAAATGCTGAAAGTAAAGCACACAAGATATAT
>JAOTQG010125290.1:0-10305 GCA_025631175.1 Iris virginica | reverse complement strand
GAGGATAAAATCAACCCTGATCCAACTGCCAAGTAACTGCCGAAGGCAGTTTTCTAACATTCAACTGCCGACGGCAGTTTTTCGAACATAACTGCCAAAGGCAGATTTATGTCTCCTTACCAACAGAAATTGAATCCCGGTGGCGTTTTCCTTGAAGCACTATTCACCGGAAATAATCCCTAGCTCGACCCCAGCCAGAGGCTCTGCCCCTTGGACCCCGCTTCTCCCGGGGCCTGCCGCCCCCGGACCCCCGCCATCGTCCGGGTTCACCAACTCTCGTTATAACAGACAAATAAGTGTGCACTCTTATTTGTAAATTGCAACGAGAGATATTTTATTAATCTCTAATTACACTAAAATACCAACATTTGAGGGGCGTAGCGTGAAAAATAAGGGGGGTATTTAGTATCACCCTTGTCAAATGAACTATGCCCCAAAAGCGGTCTAATTTATACTGTAGATAATTGTATGGTTTACCACAGCTCTTGGCTTGTAAGCCTGTTATGTTTACACACAAACCATAACAACTCGTAGAATTTGGGGTTTTTATCATTTTTTTTTTACTTCATTCTAATTACATGAATCTATCTACGATCAAGTCCAGCTCACTGAGAGCTTTAGACTAGGTCCATTAGGTGGAAAATGCATGGCTTGCTGATTTAAATGAAATTATTCTAAGTTGGCCAAGTAAAGAAATATATTGAGGTGGAATAGCAAGAAATCAAATAGTACTCCTTCCGTACCAAAATCTATTGTCAAAGCCCTTATAATTTCCAGCTTCCATTGTCACACGGAAAACAAATTTCCTCTGCAATGGCGCATTGATTTGTAACCCAGTGTCGTAAATATCCCCAACCTTCCAGTCAGCAGGCAGCGCGTTATCAGCATAAGACCACGCGCCTTCGTATCCAGCCTGCAACCGAAACCCAAAACCCAATGCTCCCTTTGGTGCTCTGCTTGTGTCCCCAACAGCTCCATAACTTCTCCTCATATTTACCAAAATCGCCGGACCATCAACCTACATAAAAACATTTTCAAAGACTAATGTGAAAAAAACAAGTTTATTCAATATTGCAAAGTAATTAATCATAATCAGTTCATAGAACTTTCTGATGTACCGGGGCAACATAGACCACCGTGATTTCTGTTTGGCCACCTTGGTACAACAGCTTAATTGCTAGATAGTCCAGATTTTTGCTCGACTCTTCCACCCTGATATATCAGCCAAATTCTTGGTTCCATAATCACAATGTATCCAGCATCATGTAACAATGATGATTTTAGATTAATAATGTGATTTATTGTCAGGATGCAGCGCTGCACTATATCATATTGACAAAAAAGTACTCCATAAAGAAGATTAAAACTTGAAGTAACGCGACATTTTTGTAAAAACTTGCTGAGAACCAAATTTGGAAATTCTGGACTATACGATACAGTCTATACTCAATTAACTCACCTCTTATATTCTACATTAACAATACCAACTTTCAGAACATCTTTGGACATGCCCTTTTTGGCCATGGACATGAAAGCGCTACTGCTCATCACAAAATCTACCATTTTGTCTTGATTGAGATCAGTCACAATTACTTTAGTCCCATTTTTGCTACAAAGCTTTGGTTCTTTGCATCTAATCTGAAGATGACATCCATATGTCATGATCCAATTAAATAAAAGTTCGGAACATTTGAAATTTTTATCAAATTCTAACAAAGGATTATGTATATAGTATGACTAAACCTGTAAGCAAGAGCCACAACCGGCCCCATCTTTGTAAATGCTAGGAACTGCAGCAGCAAGATTAGGACCATAGAGGGTTGTAGCCGAGGAACCATACCCACAAGCCCCAGCAGCATTATTATCACAAAACAATGATAACATCTTTTAAGGAAATATCAGTTTAGTCAATCCTGATTTCGGTTATTAATAATTTGAGGGTGTCAAAAGAAATAATTTGAGGGTATTTCAGCTGATTAATCTTACATGAGAGTGAAGAGTCCAAGGAGAAGTGTGCGGCCTTAGTTTTATGAACACATCTATCACAGGCACTTGCTGATGAAATGAAAAAGAAGAGAATGCAGAGAAACAAAGCCATTTTTTTGGTGTAGACTGTAAAGAAATAGGGAGGAGTTGCTGGTTGATGGAGAGGAGTGATGGTTTGCATATTTATAAGTAGGGAAACAGTGTGGACAACAGTCTAGCAATTTGCATAAACACAAAAACAGTTGTGTATGAACATATATTACCAAGGTTTGTTTCAGGAAGATGAAAATGGTGATTTTTCATTTGTTTGGGAATTCTATTTGTTTTGAGCTTCTTTACAATAAGGATTTGGATCTCTCAGAAGCGGTTTTGGTTATTTTCTTTTTATGGATTTGATTATGACAAAGGGCAAGCTGTTCTTTGTACAATAGCATTTTTTGGTCTTCTCCTATTGGATTGTATTCATATTCATTCCTTCCTAAGTTATCTTCGAAAACAGAATGGTGCTTTGAACATAATGTTTGACTTGATCAATGGAACTAATCGATCCATAAGAGTATGTATGTACTTGTACATTTGTTTCATATCTTCGTGTCCTTTGGATACAAAACACATTCCTAAGCAAACGTTCTCGCACTTGTTTAAGTCTGTCTTTTTGTTATCATTTGGCTTCTTAAGAGAGAACACTGTCGCTGCTGAATTGGCTAGTGCTACGCCTAGAAACAAGGCAATTTATATATAACCATGTTTTCTATCTATCTGCATGTTTGAGCCAGCAAAGTATGGCGTTTGACCTTACTAACGAGCTTTCTGAGGTTATGAGGCCATCCAGAAAGAAAGATTTGTTGATGAAAGGAAGTAATATAAGGTATAGACATGTATCATCTTTCTCCCGGCAAACTTGTGAATGCATTACCTAGGTGGGAATAGGCAATACGGTACATACTTTTACATAAAGAAGAGATTAGTATTAGCATATTGTTTCGACACTTATCATTGGAAATCTCATGATCAATACAGATTTTCCTAGGATAAAAACATTTTTCCATGCTCTAAAAAGTCATCAAGAAGCTGCAGAAATTTGCTCTCCACTACCACAACCACCAAGTTCATCGGAATCTTACAACTATCCCTCTGTAAATCTCACCTTCTTGATAGAGTTCAACTAAAATTAGTTTCCATCACGGATGGTAAACAGAAGTAGTATTTATATTTAAGGTTCCCTTTAGGTTCCATAGTGCAATACGATCGGATACTGGTTGAATAACAGAATTATTGCAATTTTTTGTCCTAATTTAAACCTAATGTAATACTATATAAAGAATGATTCGAAAAGATGGTAAAAAAAAAAAAAAAAAACATGTTATTATTAGTCATGATTGTTGTGTTACATATGAAATTATGTCGAAGGAACAGAGTCTCGGGTTCTAAACACATCATTTCCATTACAATTTAAACACATTTATGAAGCAAACCTTCTTCTATCTCATAACTCATCTACTTTAAAATCTACATTCTGTATAATCAACATTTTGTAAACAAGAAAATAAATCCTCAAGTCCAGCTTCCATCATCACATGTCGAACAACCTTCTTGCGCAATGTCATTGATTTGTACCCCAGTGTCGTAAATTTGCCCAACCTTCCAGTCAGCAGGTAGCACACTCTTTGCCCAGTACCACTTGCCATCATATCCGGCAGTCACAGCAAACCGGAGCTGCAGCGCTCCGGCTGGAACTCTGCTTGTGTCCCAAACAGCTCCATGATTTCTGCTCATGAATCCCCAATTTGCCGGACCAACCTACATACAATAGCAATGTAGCAACCAATATTTACTAAAAATGGTCATTATCGTCAGCCATCAGTTCAGGTGTATAACAGTAGTAAGTGAATATTATCAAAGAATATGTCTATACAACTCTTTGATGTACCTGAGCTACATCAACCACTACGATTTCCGTTTGACCACCTTGGTACAAGAACTTTATCGCTAAATAATCTGGCTTTCTGCTTGACTCTTCCACCCTGATCGCCAAATTCTTGTTCTGGTAATCACAAGGTATCCTGTTTCATATAACCATGAAAATTACATAAATGTTGTGTTTAAATGTATCTATTTTGTATCAGAAGTTACACTATTTTTTTCATACTGTATAAGTAATTCATGAAATGGATTTTGGGGCCACTCACCTCTTATATTCCACGTCAGCAATACCAAGTTTCAAGACATCTTGGGACATGCCCTTGTTGGCCATGGACATGAAAGCTCTACTGCTGATCACAAAATCTGTCTTGTTGTCTTTATTGAGATCAGTTACGATCACTTTAGTCCCTTCTTTGCTACAAAGCTTTGTGTTTTTGCATCTAATCTGCAGATGACATTCATATCTCATCCGATTAGATGAAATGCACAACAAATGAAATTATTAATTATTAATTTAATTAAGGATTATGTAATTAAAATATATAATACCTGAAAGCAAGCGCCGCAACCAGCCCCATCTTTGTAAATGCTAGGAACAGCAGCAGCAAGGTGTCCACCATTGAAGGTTGGAGCCAAGGAACCATACCCACAAGCGCCAGCTGCATTATAATACCAAAACAATGAATACCCAATTGATCATTTCAAGAAATATCATCTGGGTCAATCTTAATTTTGGTTTTTATACATAAATAACCTTGTGGGTCAAAATCACTTAACTAATCATAATTTCGGGACAATTTCATTTGATTCTTACATGAGAGTGCAGAGGCCTTGGAGAAGTATGCAACCTTAGTTTGATGCACACATCTATCACAAGCAGTTGCTGATGAGATAAACAAGAAGAGGAAGCAGAGAAGCAAAGCCATTTCTGCGTATAGTGAGAGAGAGAGAGAGAGAGAGAGAGAGAGAGAGAGAGAGAGAGAGAGTTATAAGTTAATGCAAAGGAGTGAGGATTGATGACATATTTATAAGTAGAGGAGACAACGAGAGGAGGGTGGAGGACAGGTTAGCAATTTCCAATAACACGAAAAGCGTGTGGTTTTGCCACATAATGCACTAAAGTGCATATTTTACTCGGATGTGTGTGTGTCACTGTGTGGGGGGAAGGGGGGGGGGGTGAGGAAGAAGATAGGCTAGATGGCAAAGGGAAAGAGACAGGCACTTGAGGCAACACGGCGGGGACAAAGAAGAAACTATGGTGGGCGCCCTTCACCGACTCCTCTGTCTATCCACTAACAGCTGTGTGAACGGTACGGCAGAAATTAGAGAGAGAGAGAGAGAGACTCCGAAAGTTCTTATGTGGGGAAGATGAAAAATCTGATATTTCATTTGATTGTGAATACCAATTGTTTCGACTGGCTTTACTTTAAGTATTTGGATCTCTCTAAGGCGGTTTCGGTTCTTTTCTTTGTATTAAAAAAAAAAAAAAAAGTTGACACGGCAACTCGCAGTCCTCACCAATCATGTCCTGAGCAACGTAAAGGAGGTAAATCGGAGGGTGTGCATCACAGAAGCGAGGGTGGAAAGCTAATGGATAGGCCCAGAGCTCTTAAGCATTAGGTCACTCCCGCTTGTAACAAAGTCAATTCCACTTTGCGGGAAATCGAACCCTGCACATTATGGCGCTGAGCTCTATCCACTCTCGCCTTTATCACTGTGATATATGCCCCGGGGGCTTTGTATGGACTTTGATTTTGAGAAGAGGCAAACTCTGTTTGGCATAATAGCTTCGTTTTTGTTACATGACCAAAAAGTGTTTTCCACCTGGACTACATATGACCCCGATTTAGATGGTTATTTTGACATGTTTATATTTAACATTACTCGTGCAGTTCGTTGCCACGAGTTGATCCGTAGTAGTCTAGTGGAGGTAATTAATCAAGCGCGTGTTCGCTGAAATCGTTCGCTCTCAGCGTATTCTTTTACTACAGAAGTCAGTTCTGTCTTGTTAATGTCCTCATATTGCTTCCAGACCAACCCACCTAGGCTATTAATTATGCAATGCATCATTTATGTATATGCTTTATTTAGAACAGAGGTTCATCCCCTTGTTTGTTTGTTTTCTTTTTAACTTGGTCTATCCTTCCTAACAAGCTAGGAACAACTGAAGAAAATAATGAGAATGATTTGAGTTTGGTGAATACTATGATTGCTTGCAAAGATGGAAGAGATAGAAACCAAGTCTAACAATAAGCTCAACAAAGAATAATTCCAAAATATTACAGCTATTGTGGGTTGGGATATGTAATACCCCCAACAAACCTTTTCTTTCTTTGGTCCACCACATAATAAGTAAACTCATCATAAAGTTTGTACCATATGCATCTGAGTTGTATGTTTCCTCATAGTATGTCAAAGGGTGGCTTTTACTAGCTTTCAAACCTAATATTTCTCAAGACCATTAGCATTCATATTGTCAGCTACAAGCCTACATTTATGAGCTCCTCTTGGACCATAATTTGTGCATACCACCCCATATAGTGTTTAGTCAACATGAGATCAGGGCATATTTGGAATTTCAAGTTCATGAATGCATGGAGGCTAGTTGTTGTGTGGTTGACTTATATCTGAGAACAAAAATCTTAATTAGCACAGCTAAACTTGTCTTACCATATGAGTTGCACTGCTCAGCTCATTAACTAAAACAATGTTATTAATGTTTAAGCATTACAATCTACAGAATAAGCATCTGATGTACCCTTGCGAATCTCAACCACTGAATGGTCACAACAAGAATATCTCACTAGCAAACAATGTTACGTAAATAGTATACGTATTACACCGTTTAATAAGTGAGCTCACGCTTTCAAAGTAAAGATACTTTTTTCGTATGGCCATGTAGGTACAATTTTGCCGGTAAAATTTGTCAAAAGAAAAATCCCACATGATGTATAAGAATTATTCTAGGCCAAGGCAATATTCGTTAAGAAACACACATTTATAGACGGCGATAGTCCTTTTTCTAATGCAAACATCCTTACCATACATCTTGATTTTTATACTTCCTTCGAGAATTAAGACATTCTCATGTTATCAAAATGTAAAACAAATCAAACTCCTCCAAGGTAGCAGACTAGCAGTTGGTGCATGCAACAATCTTTTCCCCTAGCATTTTAATCCTCGGTCATGCTAAAAATAAAATGGCTTAAATTGACCTAGAGCTTCCATTCTTTGGTCTGAATATTTTCCCCATTTTGAAGTTTGGAGTAGTGTTTTTCAGAAAGCCATTGTCAGAGTCAACACACAAATGGGCCACTTAAAAATTAGTTATATTGCTATCCTTTTTTCTCGTGACATTTGGTTGGGCTGACAGTTCGTAGAATTCATGGGCTCAAGTACCTTGGAAAATCAGTAAAATCACATATACAATAGGCCCATAAGGAATCTGGGATGGTGAGGATGGATGATTGAACACTTGTGGCCTTTATCCAAGTTAAAGTAAGAATAAACAGAATCTTGCACTATTCACCTTAATCCCTTTTGTTGTAGAAGTTAGAACCAAGCAAGAACAGGAAAATGCCAGCAGATGAAAGAGCACTCATTGCAACATACTCGAGTCATGGAATTGTAGAAGGGTGAATTAGACTTCCACATTACAAACAAAGTCTTCATTTTAAGGGCTTTACGAATCTATAACCAAAGAAGAGGAAAACTGCATATTACCATAGAAATCTTCCAAGTGAAGAAGCATTTGTTGACAAGGCTAGCCTAAAGAGAATCCAATCCTGCGTTAGATACTGTCTCACTTGTTCCAGCTTCCATCATCGCATGGAGTACAACCATCCATGGCACTGTCATTGATCTGCACTCCAGTGTCATATATCATCCCAACCTTCCAGTCCGCTGGTACCTCAGTTTTAGTGTAAACCCACTTTGCATCATATCCACCCAGCACCGCAACCCGGAACTGCAATGGTCCGGTTGGAGCACTACTTGTGTCCCAAACAGCTCCGTAATTTCTCTTCAAGGAAATCCAGTTTGGTGACCCAACCTACATCAACAATCAATAATAACAATCTTTATACACATGTAACTATACAATACAATCAATAACAGTGTTGAGTGGGAGTCATCATCATATTTCTCTTCTTATTACCTTGGCTACTTCGACGACTAGTATTTCTGTTTTGCCCCCTTGGTACAAGAACTTGACTGCTAAATAATTCTTTTTGCTTGATTCTTCCACCCTGATTGAGAAATTTTTGTTTCTGAAATCACATTGTACCCTGAAAGATCGCGCAACATAGATGATTAGATCAATCTTGGAGTTTATTTATGATCCGTTGTTTAACAAAGGAAGTATACCCGTAGCCAAGATAAAAAAAAATTGAAAATTTAAAGTTCGTGAGTCACAAAAACGAACAATTTATATCACATTTGTTCACTTCAAATTTTTAATCCCCCAACTGACCTTGTAGTCCAATTGAGCTAATAGAAGCAAAGATTGCCTTACCTATCTCTTGCTAATTTATTTGATAGAGAGAAATGTAACCTTTATTCAAGGATGAATCAAGTTTTAAATAATTCACAAATTTTATGAGTACAATGTATCCGCTTTGATCGACACATACCTCTTATATTCCACATTAGCAATGCCAAGGTTTAACACTGCTTGGTCCATACCCTTGTTAGCCATAGACCTGAATGCTATACTGCTAAGCACAAAATCCGTCGTGTTGTCTTCATTCACATCAGTTACTATCACTTTAGCCCCTTGTTTGGTACAAAGCTTCTTATCCTTGCATCTTATCTGAGAGCGACATCCATATCCCTCATATATTAGTTTAAAAAAAAAAATTGTTCATATCAATTAAAGATACTACTACAAATATGAAGGGAAAATTCTATTAATACTCCCCTGGTTCACCAATGCCCTCTAAGTAAACCTTAATTTTATCTATTTAGCATGTTCAAACACTAAATCATGGAAGGCCTGGAGGAAACATTAGAATGCTAATAGCATTCTCCAAAACCAAAGCTTAGAAGTCCATACTCTATTCAACCGAAATGCTTTTAGCACTCCAAAAGTGTTTGTTTCTATCTCTACACAATGTTTCCATGTTCTGTAATATAGGAGTGCTAATTAGCATTTTCCATACTTCCTGTTCACTACATTATTTATTTTCCCAAACTAATTCAGATAGATATCATTAATCAATCAACTTAAGTAGTCCAACTGTGACTCATATAAACCTGAGCTGCAAAATCAAAATCAGCTGCTATATGCACTCCACTTTTCAACATATGCACTCCACCTGATGCTTCATAGTACGAGTGTATGATATTTTTGGTACTACACTATATATTGTAATGGAGAGTTAATAGCATTTGCCTGAATTTTAATTTTAGATCTACATCATTGCCCAAAACAAAAATAGAAAGTAAAATGGTAGTTTTAACTTTTAACTGTGGCTCGAAATAAACCTGAAAGCAAGCACCACAACCAGCACCATTTTTGTAAATGCTTGGTGTAGCAGCAGCAAGATGTGCGCCATAGTAGCTTGTAACAGAGGCTCCATAACCACAAGCTCCAGCTACAATATTAAAAAAAAAAACAGAGAATACCAACCACATTATTTCAAGAAACAAAATCTGGGTCGATCTTGATTTTGATTATGATTTTTTTGAAAAAATAAGGCATATGGGTCTTACCCACCAAAATTATGAAAGAAAAATTTTGAGTTCTTACCTGAGAGTCCAGATGACCTGGAAAAATACTTCACCTTGCTTTGATAGACACAGCAGGCATTTGTGGATGAGATAAGGAAGAAGAAGAAGAAACAGAGTAGCAAAGCCATATCTACTGAAAATAGAGATTAAAAATGAGAGGAAGAAGAATGAATAGAATCAAATGTTTATATTATCGAGAGGAGCATATATAGACTACAGTGCAAACTTTTCCTTAAAAAACTGGGGTTTTGATTGTCCTCAGCACGTGATTCCTTGGAGGTCCAATACAAAAATGTTTTTTATTGGGCGACAGAGCAAAGATGAAAAGTGAAAACAGACTATTCGGCCGCTAGGCTAAATTGAGGAAGTGGAGGGGAATTTTATGCTTGATTTTTTATTTTTCAATTCTAATGCTTTAAAAATGAAGGGAATTGCTATTTACGAAGTACACGAGTGCTAAGTTTAATATACATTTATATATAATTAGGGCTGGAAATCGGATGGATCGGATTGGAAATAGGGGGTTTCGAAAAAATTCCAAAATTTTTCGGAATGGAAACTATTCCAATTTCTATCCAAAAAAATTCGGAAATGTATAATACATTCCAATTCCGAAACCATGTATTTTTTCGGAATTTCGAAAATTCCAAATTTCCGAAAACTTTG
>JAOTQG010125268.1:0-10307 GCA_025631175.1 Iris virginica | reverse complement strand
ATTAAAAGATATTTAATGCATTCCTTGGTTAGTGTAATTTAACCTTAAACATCAACTATTTTGGAATGGAGGGAGTAATTCATAAGGATTAAAGATCAATTGCAACTGAGATCACCTTTCCGTATAAATTGATCAACATGGTATAAGTATCAGCAGACGGTTGGCAGCGATTTCTCTTCATCCTGTGGAAGATCTCTACAGCTTTCTGTGAGTTTTTTCCCTTCATCAATCCATTGATGTATGAATTGTATACGATGGCACCTACAGACAGCATCAAGGATCCCTTCTGTTAAGTTCATTAGTCACTGATATGAATTATTAAGCGACAGACATAGACAGGCAGTAGACTTGTACATGTGCACAAGGTTAGCTTTGTTAGCAGACTTTGAGACTTCTTTCATAAGCAATAAAGACATCAAATAATTTTCATCAGTCTCATTTAGCATGAAACCGCTGTCCATAAATGGGAAAACGAATTGGTAACGCCAAATACAGTATCAAGCTTCTGATTACTTTTTACCATATTGAAAAAGTAGAGCAACTGCTACAAGGAAATTGACCAAATTATGTCTTTGGAGTGTACCAATTTCAATTAGTTGCATGGTAGATAAAAGTTATCATTAAAACGGACTTCCTACGAGGGTGAATGGCTATGAGGCATGACGAGAATCAACAACCTGTTCAACAAAGCTAAAGCACCTCTGTACCCTCAAATAACAGAACTTTGCAAACTCTAGGAACCGAGATATAATAGTCCTGCATAGACCACCTTAACTTGAGAAGAAATATGCTTTAAGTCATAGGCAACAAGTAATCTAGGTTTTTTAGCTACAATGGGGAGGAAATTAAACCAAATTGACTCGGATTGATGAGGTTTTAGTAGGATAGACTTGTGCAAATTTTGGGGTGAAGGAGGGGGGGGGGGTTAAGTTATTACAAGTTACCAGAGAGAAGGAGGAACATGAATTGTGAATACATAAATTTTATTTTCTTGTGTAAAAGGTTGGACGGAACATGAACCTAACTCCAATCCTTGTTACTTACTCGGCTATCCGTATTGATTAGAGCTTACAAGAATAACAAAGTGGGCTTAAAGCCAGGAAATATCTTCAACAAGTTAATAGTTTTCCTCAAATAGTCCCTGACTGGACTGGAACCCCTAACCGCCCCTCCACCCCCCCCCCCCCCCGGTTAGGAAAGAAAAGGGACTAACGCTTGCACAAAGTGCTCATTAGCCAGCCAAATGAAGCAAAAAAATATAAGATACAGTGAAATAATGCTCTACGAACATTATTATTCTGAAAGTTGAAGGTGAATACCTCAAATTAAAAGTTGACTATTCACACAATTACAAGCAACTTTTGAAATTTAGTTAGCCTAAGAATATAAAGTGACATAATGCGCTATGAACATCCAACAATACCTATTAAGTATAAAACCATTTATGGCCATGTCGATCAGTAGGTTCAAAACAAAAAGGAAAAGAAAACATATCTGAAAGTTCTTATAATGACACCATAGCATTAAGATATGTGCAGTTTGTCGAGGAACATGTAATTAAAAAGATTCTGATATCTGAAGGCAACGGAAACTTTAACATCACTGCGGTAGGGCTAGTTAGGGTTAGACAGAGCCAAGTTTGCGACAACTATTGAGGCTTTTCCAGAAATATGAATGGAATGGTGACACAAAGTTATTGATGAAAAGAAGCAGAATAAGAGCTGAACAATCTAAACACCTCACCAACATCCTATACTTGTCCATTTTAAGAATAAATCAACTTCAATCACCATCGTCCTATCCCTATTCTTATTAGATAATGATACATAAAGAAGGTTACATGGAGTTGGAAATGAGTACGAGTATGAATTGAGCAGGCTCTGGATACATGTAAAATATGAATTTCATGACACAGGAATATTTTCGAAGTTGACAATGGGTATATGCAATGTAAGATATTTGGTCTTGTACAGCTTCATGCACAGTAGGATAGAACTTACAAGATATTTATTTCCAACCATCCAGGCAAGAAAAAACAAATGAACTATCTTTGTTGCCTTCGTTGGCAGATGGTCCTAGCCCCAACTTGAGTCAAGAAAGATTGGATAGATATACCATCGCCGTAACCCTGTTATATCAGGTTTATGTGGTACCGACGGGAAAGGGAAGAGTTAATATAAGTGCTAAGTAACGTAATCCCTCAGTCCCTAAATGAGTGGCATGTTTCATTTTGAAAAGTCAACCTAGGACATTATCAAATCTTTATTCAATATATATTATGGTGCTTGATTCACCCTTAAGACTAAAAACAACGTAGGAAAGACACTAAAAATCAAGAACTAAGTGGTGGGATCTAAGGCGAGAAACTAGGTTTATTTAGAGAGAAAATGATAAAAATGCTACATGGAATATAGAGGATGAGACCACGAGATGTGGAATAAAATGTGTGATGTACTAAAAAGGTTTCACAGGAGGTATAAGGGAGTCCAAAGGCAAGAGGCATCCAGATGAAGAAACGTGGTAGTGGAATGAGGAAGTCCAAAAAGTAGTCCGACTAAAGATCATAAAACTTGGTAAAAATCTAAAAACCTAAACGGTTTAGAGCGATATAAAGTTGCTAATGATGAAATAAAGAGATCCGTGAGAGGCTAAGGGTAAAGCATTTGATGAGTTATATTAAATTAGATGCAAAAAGGGGAGGGGGGGGGGGAAGGCTATATACAAACTTGCAAAATCACTGAATAGGAAAACTAGAGACTTGAATGAGGTAAAATGCATTAAGGATGAAGACTCACGTGTTTTAGTCAATGATGAAGAAATAAAAGATAGATGGAGAATATACTTTGAGAAACTAGTAAATGAGCAACATGTAGAAAATATAGTGAACAACAATTGTAGCACTAATAGGAGAAATAGAGATATCACTTAATTTCGTAGCATTAATGAATATGATGTGAAGTTTGCCTTTAGAAAGATGAACATCTGGAAAGCTTTAAGATGTGAAGGAAAATTCGTTGAGGTATGGAAATGCTTAGATCACATAGGGGTGTCTTGGCTAGTTAAGTTATTTAATATGATTATGATGACAAAAGAATGTCAAATGAGTAGAGGAGCATTATAGTACCAATATACAAACATAAAGTTGACATTCAAAGTAACACAAATTATGAAAGTAATAAACTAATGAGTCACACAATGAAGCTTTGGGCGAGAATAGTTGAAATTAGACTTAGAAGGGACACAACAGTATTGGAGAATCAATTCGATTTTATGCTGAGTAGATCAACAATGTAGGCTATCCACCTATTAAGGATATGGAATGAACGTTAAAGGAAACGAAAAGAGGATCTACACATGGTCTTTATGGACTTCGATAAGGCATACGATAGAGTCCCTAGAGAGGTAATTTGGTCGGGCCTAGAAGAGAAAGGGGTTAAAGTGACATATATTGAGGTTATTAAATATATGTATGATGGGGCATCGACATTAGTTAGAACGCAGGAGAGATGTGATTTTATAATCACCGTAGGACTACAACAAGGATCGGCCTTAAAGCCTCTACATTTTGCTTAGTAATGGATGGACTAACTACAAATCTACAAGATGATTTACCTTGGTGCATGCTACTTTCCTATGACATTATCCTTATCAATGAAACAAAGAATGGGGTTGATGGTAAGTTAGAAAAACAGAGAGAAGCTTTAGAAGTCAAAGGGTTTAAAATAAGTACGAGTAAAATAGAGTATATGGCTTGCAATGTTAGTGGTAAGAGAATTATTAAAGAAGTGAAAGTTAAGTTAGATGGAGAAGAAATACCTCAAAAGAAACTTTTTGGTACCTAGAATCAATCATTGATCAAGGTGGAGAGGATGTTAATCATAGAATAAATCGAGCTGGATGAAATGAAAAAGTACATCTGGAGTGTTGTGTGACCGGCATATACCACTAAAGCTAAAGAGAAAATTTTATAAGACAGTTGTTAGGCATGCGTTATTGTACGAAACCAAGTGTTGGATTATTAAGAAGGAACATGCTAACAAGATGCGTGTAGCTGAAAATGCGAATGCATAGTTGGATGTGTGGTAAGATTGGAAATGATAAGATTTGTAATGAACAAGTACGAGAAAATGGTAAAAACAGCTCCTATTGTACAGAAAATGAGAGAGAACCGCCTAAGAAAATGGTTTGGTAATGTACAACGTGGGCTCCCAGGAGCTTCAATGAGAAAGTATGATGATATAAGTCTTAATCCAGCTAGGGTTAGGGGTAGACCAAAGTTAAACATGGATATTAACAATTTGAAAAGACATGAAAGACTGATTTATATGGTGACTTGGCATTGGATCCTGTGGAATGGCGGAAAAGGAATCATGTAGCCTCCCCCAAATGATTGGGATTAAGGTTTTGCTGTTGTTGTTGTTGTTCTAGATTCTAACATTTCAATCTTTACAAGAAATTGAAATAAACCATCTGTAACATTTTTTATAAGTTTGTAATACCAAGCCATTTATCCTAAAAATTTGGTCAAAGTGTAATCAATTGACAAAAAAATGTCAAAATAGGACACTCATCTAGGGACCGAGGAGTAATTCCAAAATTTGAAACGACACACTCCTTTAACTATAACCTTGTACATTCTACTAGACATATTCTCGTGCTCGAAACCTTATGCCAAATACGACCCTCAATCCACTATCACCCATAGCTAAGTGCTGAGGTTCACATCCTATATGTAGACCGGAGAACAGGAGATTGTAATTACAAATATCACGTGACTTGAGCTATGCTTTTAATTTTTCCTTCTTAGTTTATTTCACAAACAGGACAACACAAATCATGAGGCATTCATCACAAAGTAAGTAGCATTGCATATATTCAAACACAAATATCTGCATAAAACTATTCTAACTAACATTAATTACAAGGAAACTAAATAAAAACTCATTTTCAATGTAGAATTTTTACCATGCACGACACAAGCTTCATCTTTTCCGGTATTTATGCCTTCTTCCGAACTTTTCAACCACTTCATAATCTTTACCCAAAGCTTCTTCATACTAAATTAGTGATATTTTAAATCCCTCTGTCAAATATATAGTTCCAATTTTCTTTTTTGTATGTCCCCACAAAAATCCCATTCCTAGATGAGGCTATTATTTAGTGCAATTTAATGGAGGTATATAGAAGTAAAAGTAACTTAATAAAAAGTTTGACTTGTTCAATGGCAATATTAATTGGGATGCGAGGAGTATATTTAAATTACCGTGTATAGAACTGTGTGAATAAGATGATATATGTGGATACCTACGCACAAAAACAACGGGCATATGGCTTTTTTAGTGGTTCTTACATTTTTTGTCGCGATAAAAATATGTACGTAGAAGACTGGAAACAGTTTCACTTTCTTTCATATACATATACATTTAACAACACATAGGGTCAGTTTGCAAGAAGACTCATTAGTTCAGTTACATTCTCTTGTGCAAACAGCTGCCACATCCCGCCTAGATCTTACACAAGTTTTCGTGGTCAGTATTAAAATGATTTGTCTTCTGTCCGTTAAACATTGCGCTCTTAACTTCAAGACGATCATCTAACATACAAACATAAGACGGCACAGGTAGGAAGGGGGTTCTAGACGTGATGATTTATGCAAAGATAACTTCCAAGAAGGATTTGAAATTTTAAAAGTAAAGCTCAGGTATCAATCTATTTGCAAACGAAGCATGTGGTACTTTACCATGAATTTTAACTCTTTCTCCAAGCATCTCATTTGATACAATGACTCAAACGATAAAAAGTTAATGCTAATCATTTACTCTTTCCTCCAAGCTTGGGAGCATTTTACTTGGTAGTTCAGTAGATTTTTACTACCAT
Organism: Iris virginica; assembly: GCA_025631175.1. NCBI lineage: Eukaryota > Viridiplantae > Streptophyta > Magnoliopsida > Asparagales > Iridaceae > Iris > Iris virginica. The sequence goes on along the minus strand of JAOTQG010125268.1, from coordinate 4,430 downwards.
CAGATGAATAGGCTTTAATTGTATCCGAAGACATTATACAGTGGCAGTTATCTCTAGAACTCTAATGAAGCTTTCCACTTAACTAATGGCTACACAAGAAACTGTTATAGCTAACCTCACTTTAGCTTATTAATGAATACTCCCTCCGTCTCAAAAAGATCTTCTTACTTTCTTTTTTTGTTTGTCCCAAAATGATCTACCATTTCTAAAAATGGCAAACATTATAGTGTAATTTTAAAATGGTACACGCATGTAAACTTTCATCCTTAATATTTGTAAAATGTACAATGGGAAAATCTTTTTGGGACCGAGGGTGTATAATTATTTTCATATTAACAGTTCATCACTCTGGGCATCGATTTATATTTCGACTTTTTAAATGCAAAATAAATGAAAATAACAGTACGAAAACATACTTGGTTGAAGACCATATCTCCGCATCTCCATGAAGACAGCTTCAGCTTTCTCTAGTAATCCAGATGTGCAGTATGCCCTAATAAGAAGGGCATATGTATCCTCTGTTGGGATGCATCGAGCTTTGAGAAGTTCTAAGTAAGTAGATTCTGCCTTTTCAAAACAGGAGTTCTGCCCATAAGCATCGATGAGTAAATTGTAGCAAATTATATCTGGCTGGAAGGAACTCCTGTACAAAATCCATTCACACATCTGCAAAGAGAGGAAAATTTTGAAATGTATTAAGACAAGGATGTTATGGAGTACCAAACGGATTCATCAAATAGAAATTGTTTACTCAAATGCAATGGTCAAATGATTAGGGTTAATGTTTTTAATTAGAGAAGAATGTTCGATTAACATAAGAGTTAAAAGAGACGGCGAGAAGCCCGATGAACAAAAAAAAAGATGCAACTAAAGAGCACAGGAAAGAAACAATCAATGAGATACCAAAGCATCCCTGATTCCTTGTCTTGCCTTAATCCCAATCACTTGGGTCGGCTACATGAATCCTTTTTCGCCATTCCCCGTCTTGAGAAAAACCAGAAATGGGAACTCTTCGGAAGGCGCTCCTAACAAATGCTGAAAGAGATGCCCTATACTTTATACCAAAGATGAGCTCAGGACAGCTCTTGAACAGCAAAAACCCTGCATTGCCCCAAGAAACTAAGATCGCTCCAACCAAAGCCTCAATCTCACATCTGGATAAAAGAATTGAAGTCCAGCTAACCCAAAATTATCTAGCCAACCTGAATAACTTACTATGAATCTCCCCTCTCCTCCTCCCACCAAGCTACAATGGGGAAACAAGTGATCAACGGTAATGCGGTGCACCATGATCTAAAAAAAAGAAGAAGATGAAGAAAAGTCAAGAATTCAAAGAACAGACAATGAACAGTACATATAAATAGCTAGAAGTAAATCAAAACCCAAAAGACTAAATCCTTAAACCTCAAGGAACTCTAAAACCAAACAGAATCAATCATGAGACTCCAGAGAACACTTACTAGAGACCAACCAAAACCTCTGGGGAGATCTTCTCGATAAACTTGCAAAATTGCACCGGTATTGAGCTTATACATTTGCTAGAGACCAACCAAAAGCTATTATTTCAACTGGGACTCTCGCTTCCAAGAGAAAGAAGAGAGATGAAACTGAGATGGTTTGGAAAGGGAGTCAAATGAGACAGAAGGAGCAGAGAGAGTGCTACCCGACCCCCTCCAACACCCATGCTAAAGCATCTGGAGTGTCATCAAACCTCACTTGCAAGAGAAGGCCAAGAATAACAAGCACCTCCCCAATCCCCTGGTTGTTTAAACTGCTAAAGAAATGGATTCCATGAAGGTGGCTCAAAAACCCCGGATATGGAAGCAGCTATTGGCCATCTATTTGAACCAAGGGAAGGCAGTACTCAACAAAGCATAAGTGTCATAATACTCTATGATTTTGGCATACCTTAGTGTACTTTCCTTTTGCAAGGTTTCCATAAAGCATAACTGTCAAATGTTTACATCCACTACACATGCAAAATGAGGACTGAAAATAGGATGTTCAGGGTCAAGATGTTGAAAGTGTTCGGAATTTTATAAAATTCAGATGAGACAATTATTTAGGATGCATGGAGTAGGTTGTAGGCCCAAGCTCCTAAAGCTAGATAACTTGACAAGTTGGGGCTTTGTTTTTGTGTTTTCTTTTGTGACAATGAAGATTAGCATGGCAAAGAAGCTGAAGAGTAAGAAGGTTTCTAATGATATGGTGATGGCAGCTGTTGAATGATGACAGTCAATTTGAACTTGGAACACATTTTCTGGAGGGAGATGTATCCTGAGATTCTATGCCAAGTTGTTGGAACACTGCACGATAACGTTGAAGTTGTAATCAACATGAGTATATCGTGAGACCTTGGAATTATACATAGGTGGACTCAATGGCTGCATTCATTAACTTGGGTAAAAGTAAGTCTTTTTCAGCAACAGAGATGACTCATGCTAAGAGGCTACCTTATCTAGGTTGCCACGAGGGTGGTTGGAAAGCCTTGTGACACCAGATTTTGATTCAACAATCACATTAATAGCTTCAATTCCCCCAACAAACTGAATAAGCTTCATAACATTTTACTTGTTTTGGCTACAGAAATAATATTAGGCCACCAGAGTAACATCACCTTTTACTATTGATGTCCCGTAAGGAAGGGAAAACATTTTGGAGGGCAAGCCATGGCACATTGGCATGCCTGCTATATTGCTAGTTACAGGTCAAATGTTCAACCTACATAACCAAGTCTCTTCTTGCCAGGGGAATACTGCATATAACTAGATCCCTACTGGATGCCTTTGTTTGGGATCCTTAGGCACTAGACTATCCTTTTTACTTAACATTTTCAAAAATCTAAAATCATTTGTCAACTTTGTCACAGTAGGGGATGCTACTGCTGTACAACACTGAAATTTGACATTAATGTAAATCACTTTTGTAACTATATCAATAACGCATGAAAAATTAAGAACACAGTTATCACCCACATTCAGGGGCTGACCCACCTTAATACTAGTGGGCACCATGGGCCCCACCGGTTTTGGAAAAATATTAACAACTTTTTTTCAGAGTTAGTTTATGACAACTTTCTATGTAAGTGTCTCCTAGCTTGATTGGTAAAGGGTTATGCTTTGTATTGGTTGGTCAAGGGTTCAATCCTTTTTAGCTCATAATTTTGTCTACCTTTTACAAGGTCTCAATGTACTACTGGTAGGAGTAGATGATTAATTAAAGGAGCGCAGATGAAGTATTTAGTCGTATGAAATTGTAATTTGTAATATTTCTACTTTACTTGATAAGATTATCTACTTGATGGGCCCATATTGACCACAACCCCACTAAATCCACGTGGACCATTATCTTGCGACGTCATCAGAATGGGTCAGGCTCCACCTCAGCACATCATGTTTGTGTCTTCCTGCCAGCCTGCCGATCTAGTCAGATCGGGCTCGAACATTAGATCGTCCTGTTGTAGCTTACTTGGAGATCTCCTCCTTCAAGTGTCCTTGCCGACCTTTTCCTCATCGAGCTCATGCCGACCTCTCTATACTTGTGCGTTTCTACACTTATGACATTTCCACGTGTCCCGAAGATAGGTCAGAACTAACGGCTACTAGGGACGTGGCCCCACGATTCCCGGTTAATAGATAAGGACGGTTATCTTTCCCATCTATCCATGGAAGCTGCCCTACAGCTCTTGCAACGGTTAACACCCATGTTTCTAGCCCACAATCTCTCTGACAAACATCCGGAAGGCTATAAATACTCTCCATTGACCATTATGGAAAGGTTAATCATTCATCTCTCGTTATCACGCTTTATACATACTTTATTCTTCTCCGAAGACATAAACACTTGCACTAGCAGATTTGTACGTGTAAGCAACGCATAATCAGTTCTTTGCAGAACAATTGTGTGTTCCACAACCTCCCTACAGGAATTCTTACTAGGGAAATTATTTTTCACAGTATACTAATGAAGAAAATAAGAACATAATGAACATGTGAATTGCTCATGAAAACAATCTTATACTACTATCAACTTCCTTAATCTTATTTTCTGGGTATAACATGATTTTCTTTTTTCAATTGTTAGGCATATCACAACTTACAGGATAATTATAGCTAAAATGCTAACAACAGGAACAAATGAGGACTAATATGCATATATATATATATATATATATATATAGGAAAATGATCAGCTACAAACCATAAATATCATACAAACGTGCGAACTGTTGTATCTTAGTACTTTTTTGTTGTATATTCGTTAATTTTGTTGTATCTTAATTTTTATTGTTGTATCTTAATAAGACCACGTTGTATGTATATTTACGAACATGTTGTATCTTAGTAATTTTGTTTGTATATTTACGAACATGTTGTATCTTAGTATATTTTTGTTGTATCTTAGTTGATTTTCTTACAAAAATTCTTGTT
>JAOTQG010125257.1:0-10307 GCA_025631175.1 Iris virginica | reverse complement strand
GGTTGAACCCATTATAACCTGTTATTTATTGTAACTCAACCTGTTTCAACCCATTTAACCCAAATTGCCAGGCTTACATAACACTACGGATGCGCTCTTCCATTTCACGAAGCCTGATCTTTTTTCTATGATTAACATCCTCCTCAACCTTTGCATCTTGATTATTACTTAATCCTAGCAACCAAAAAAAATTTCTCTTAGGTATTTCTTCTCTATATAACCTAACTTTCTCTCCATTAATACTCCTCTTACCACTGCAGTTGCAAACCATATAATGTTTTGCTCTCACTTATTTTAAACTCTTTGACTTCTAGAGCTTCTCTCCACTCTTTTTAACTTACTACTAACCACATTCTTCGTTTTATCGATGAGGACAATGTCATTGGTAAATAACATGCACCATGATATTATCATGTACATGTTTGGTGAGTCCATTCATTTAAAGGCAAAAAGGTCCAGGCTTAAGATTGATCCTTGGTATAATCCTATAGTGATTGAAAATTCACGTCTCTCTCGGTGTGGTTCTAACTAACGATATATTTTTAATGATATCACATCAATGTACCTCTTTAACCTTTTTTCTTTTCTAGTATTGACCAAATTATTAACTCTCTATGAACTCTATCACATGCCTTCTCTAAGTCAAAAGATCCTATGTAAATATTTTTTCCTTCCCTACAACATTTCATCAATCTTCTTAGTTAGTAGATAGCTTCCATTGTCGACCTACCAAATTGAATTTCTGGTATTGTTGTCTCCCTCATTAGTCTTTTCAACTAATCTCTACCAAAGCTTCAATAAAAGTGTATCAATCAGTCAGGCAATAAAAACCATGTAATGCTGCTTTGACTTAATATTCTTGACCTCTCAAACTCCACACTCATCCAAATTTAACCAATTACAACTTTCCTGCACTGTCAATCCAAGTAAATAATTGCTAATTCATTCAGCTTGAGTTTATTCCCTAATAGAAACAATACTCTTAGGCAATTAACAAAATAATCAATTGGACAACCCTACACTGTAAATAAGTAATAACCCAGAACTGACAATGAGAATCAGAAATATCAATGGCCAACTATAGAGCAAACTAAAATGCTGGTTAAGGTGGATGAAAGTTGAAATGCTGAAACTGCAGAACACGATACGGGCTAGTTTATTCCAATGTAATTAGATCTTAAAAAAACAAGCATTTACAAGTTATGACTGAGAAAGCATGAATAAACATTGACAAGTAAGCTGGACTGCAGCCGGTGTTAATCTATTTGCTCTCCAATTATACAATGTTTGCATTCCATGTTCCCAAGTGCCAGAGTCTCACTAACCATAGTTTCTGATAATAATTTTGTATGCTTTCATTTTCCTGGACAAGACTTAGCTCCGCAGAAAAATAAAACCAAAAGAGCAGAATGATCACAAGCATTGCCAAGGTCACATAAGCAGACATTTCTAAGTAAAGATAACCTAATAAATCATTTCTGAATTTAATCAAAACAGCAAATAAAGAACTAGAATAACAACAATCGTGAAATGGAAAAGTTAAAAACAAAGAGAAATACTCACCCGACAAGAGAGCTGAGCATACAAGAAGCAATGACTGACCATCCAGTGACAGTGGAAGCAGTAAGGGTGGCGTAATCGAAGAAATATACGAGACTCATCCGAGATACACGAGTTCCCACAAGAATCCCCAAAAACACTCCCAAGGTTAAGTAGTACAAGCACTGAAGGCATACAATTTGGGCAACAATGAGCCATGGATCCCACACCACCGCTCCATAGAACATGACTCTACCCTAACCTAACTACAAATAATTTATCAAATTCAAAAATCAAGTAATCTACCAAAACAGGGGCCAAACACCCTAGTTTTTCATAAATAAAGAAAATCACAATACAAGCACACAATCCCCAAAATTCATGAAACGAGAAATGATTGAGAAGAATTCTCAACAGACAAGGGAGGGTTTTCTTAACTGAAAGCAAAATGAGTTACAATTGAGATGAATTTGAGAGTTGATCGAAACGTTGCAGAGAGAAAATAAAATTGAGATTCAATTTGGGTTGGATCGAGATCGATTCTACACTATAAATTTGTGTATCAACCGGCCGTAGTCTACACCTGAGCACTTTCCTTTAACACTGATTACGTCCCGTTCCGATCACGCCTAATTTAGGCCAAAATACATACAGGTGCCACAGGTATTATCCAACATGCATTTTGGTCTTATAAGTATATCCTTAATCTTACGAGGTCTTGAATTTTAACTCGTTCCAATTTGAACCCTCAATTATATCTTTCTTAACGGAAGTTAGACTGTTTAATGATATTAGTCGATGCACATATCACGGCCATTCAAGTTAAATGTCAGGCTGTCGTTTTTTATCGGCTTTTTGTGACTTTTTACTGTCGATGTCTGTTTTTTGAGATATTTTTTTGTGATTTGATTTTGTATGATTTAATTGTAAAAATACCATATTTTCCTTATGATCCAAAGGTAAAAAGAGGAGTGCGTAAGAAAATAAAGAAAATGGTGATGTTTAAAAAAGGAGGATGTAAGAGACAAAGAAAAGATAAAATATGATGTTTTTAAAATAATGTAAAATAAAATAATAGATATTGGGGTATAAATGTATCAACTTTGTAAGTTTATACATTAGTGCATGAGAAAGTTGCCTCAACGATATATAATCGAGCATAATGTTGACATCATGTGCCTTCCAATCAGTTAGTTTTTAAGGTGCACTCAATTTACTATTCATGAAGACTATAGTGAATTACATCAAACCTTCCTGAACTTTTTTGTGTTTTTAGATCGCCCGCTGATTTATCAAACTCAGCAAATAACATCCCTTATCTACCAAATTCGAAAACCCTACCATTTTTGTCTAAATAGATGTATGTTAAATACATTTTCGCACTTAAAATTATTTGTGCGGACAAGATTACCCTTAACCTTTATTGTTCTTCCTCGTCCTCTTATCACTCCAACCTAGAACCCCTCTCCTTCTTGTTCTCTCTCTCTCGCCCTCTGTCCTTCCAAGACCACCACACCTTTCCAATGGCTCCACTGCTTCCCATTCGGCATGCGCCCCTTCGATCGCGCCTTCTTCTGGTCGTATATCTTCAATTCTACCTCTCCCACTTCCTTCACACCTTTAGTTCCTACTTCACTGTATCTGTCGTTGGAAACTCTCCGCCTTCCACCTTCTCAACAACTCCATCCTCATCATCACGTCCTTCTTCACTTGAATTCACCTAATCCTTCCAAATCCTCTCCATCCTCATCACCAGCTCGATCCGTGTACGCCATTGTTTACAGGTACCGTTTTTGGGCTGCTATCGAACTCCCCAGTGTGTGACATTCATCGTGAGGTCACCTTGCTCTGCTCCAAACTCGTATGTCACATCGGCGTGCTCTTTGTCCACTTGAAGAAAGGCGGCGGGTGCAACGAAATCTAGGTCTTGTATTTTTGCATGCTATTATGATGAACTTTTTGTATGTTTATTGCCCGTAATTTTAATGATTTTTTGTCGTTTTTAGGTCCTTCGAGAAAAATAAAGATACTTTAATGATTACAAAATCAATGATTTTGTCGCCCGTAATTTAGTGAACTTTTGTCGGTTTTAGGTTCTTCGAGAAAAATGGATCAGATACTTTAATGATCACAAAATCAATGTCGTGGTACAATATTTGGGAAAGAAATCATAATAGTCGGCAAAAAAGGGACAATTAACATTTATGAATTGTCGACTTGGTACTTCTTCAAGGATCGTTGAATTTCATTTGTCAACGTATTGGGTGATGTATGAATCGCGCGTCAAGGTACGATAAAAACCGTCGAAAATATCAATTTTCTTAAATATATATATATAGGAAAGTGATCAGGTACAAACCACAAATATCGTATAAACGTGCGAACCGTTGTATCTTAATACTTTTTTGTTGTATCTTCGTTAATTTTGTCGTATCTTAATTTTTTGGTTGTATTTTAGTAAGACTCCGTTATATTTTATTACATTTTTGTTGTGTCTTCGCATCTTAGTTAGTTTGTTTTATATTTACGAACATGTTGTATCTTAGTATATTTTTGTTGTTCTTGTTTTGGATCATTATTTTACAAAATACAGACATATAACTAATATACAACAAAAATGTATTAAGATACAACTGATTCGTACGATTTGTACAAAAAAATAATTTGTAGCGGAATAAGTTTATATATATATATATATATATATGGTTAGATCAAAAGCACATGCATGTCTTTAAAATTCACAAGCAAGTACATCTTTTACGTCATTTTTTTTTTAAATTTAAAAAATATTGCAAGACTCCAGTAAATTAGAATGTACTCTCTCAATTTTAATTTATAGCCAAAAAAAGAGAGAAACAATTGGTGAGGGGGCATCAAAATTAACTTGGACTAGCAATTTCACCTAACAAAGTTCAATTAATGTGATAGAAGAATTTATTGTATTAAGCCCGAGTGACACACTAAAGTCATATGGTAATTTATTTATTATTGGTGTGATCGACCACATAATCGTTCAAAGTTACAAAATGTACAAAAAAGAAAGAAAAACTCTATTTCTCCCTCCCTCCCTCCCTCCCTCCAAAAAAAATATTATTTTTTGACTGTCTCAAAAAACTAGGAAGCGACTATTTATAAAGCACATAAGTACTATAAGTATAGTACATAATTATATGTAATACACATTTTTTAATATTTTACTAACTTTAAAACACTCGTGTATCTATTTTATCCCTCACAAAATAATTATTCCTATTATACAATTTAACTTTTGAATTTTTTTTTCCTTTCTAGTTCATCTTCTTCCTCGCTTTTTTTTTTTTGCCCCAAGGGGGCATGGGAAGGGATCGAACCTGAGACCTTACATACTGTAAAGTTCGGCTCTACCACTGAGTCACCCATTTGTTCCCATCTTCTTCCTCACTAGATGAACCCTTAATTCCTTTCATGAAGTGACATCAATCGATTTTCACATGGCGGTCGTGCAACACAATCATTGACAACCTTTTGCAAGAAAGGGAGAGAATAAGGTGGGGTGATTGTGTCGCCGGAGGAGATGGTTTGGTCGGGGTAGGCGACTCTGATGAATAAGATGGTGGGTTTGGGTGACCTATGTTGGGGGTTTAAGGCTCCCCTAGCTTCTATAAATTTGTAATAATTTTTTTTTACAAGTATTTGATAAGAAATTAATTGAATTCATTAAAGTTAGTTAAAATAATATACAAAACTTTTTAATAAAAGTTATTTTCCTCATCAAATTTTGTGTATTAAATTAAGTATTTGTGTAATTTATAAATAATCAACTTCAAAAACTAATTTCAGTAAAGAAAATGCTAATATAGAAGAGAAATATGACGTGGCGAGTAATTGGCAAAAGGACGAGCCCGATTAACCGCCCAAAGAAGAAAACAAAAAAGAAGGGAAAAGTAACGTCTTTACGAGGGACGAACACGCTTAATATGGTAACGTATTCTGAATTCCTCCTTGATTTTTTTTACTACTAAAGCAGTCACACCGTACGTGTGAATCTCTCCCTAATTCCTTTTAATCGCACGATGACGTGGCAAAATATTTGGTACATAATTACATATATTCCCAACCCTCCGCTCCGCTCCTCTCCTCTCCTCTCCTCTCCTCGTCTCTTTGGACTTACAAAATTTAAGTTCACCTACTTATGAACCGCTAGCTAATGGGTTAATTACGTACGTACACAGTTAGTTACTGCTTCAGCGATTGTACTTTGTGGAACTATGGCTGTACGTATTTGTACCGGATTAAAGAAATTTGAAAAACAAAAGAATTGAAGGTACTGCCAAAATAGTGGTTTAGTACTAGCTAATAAATATAAAACCGAACTCTAACAAAGAAAGGGTGAAAACTTGGATAAATGGCGTGAAATAGTAATCATGAGAGAGAGAGAGAGAGAGAGAGAGAGAGAAGGGTGACCAGCTCTCGCAGTTTTGCTGAAACTGATGCATGAAAAAACAAGAAAGGTATAGAGCGAGAGAGAGAGAGAGAGAGAGAGAGAGAGAGAGAGAGAGAGAGAGACAGCACACAGCACACAGCACACACACAACACCATGGTTTACCCCTATTTATAACACACCATGGTTTACACACAAACTGCATTCTAGGATGTGTTAGTCTGTAGCTAGCTAGCTACGAGTGGTGAATTACTTTGCAGAGGATGAAAGAAGTAATCTAAAAGACCAGCTGCATGCAGGTTAATTTTGTTTTCTTAATTCATTCGATTTCATGTTATGTTGGTTAATTCTTTCTCGTTGAACTGTTCTCTCTATCTCTCTCTCTATATGTATATATATATATATATCTAGTATATAGATTGATGTCTGGATGATAAGCTCGATCGTTAATTTTGGTTTAGTATATATCTGAGTTCTGTCTGAGAATTTTCCTTTGTATTCCTTAATTTGCTTGAATATATATCCCTTAATTCCTTTTCCATGCATTGAATTTTCTCTTTTAATTAATTAAGGATCTTAATTATTTCATGCTGCGCGCAACCAAAGAACTCAAAGGGGGTCAATTGATTACCAGCCACCTGATATATTCATCCCCTAAAAATGCGTATCCTTGTTTTGGTCTTTTTTTTTTTTTTTTTAATGTTTAAGTCTTATTAATTAATATTGAGTTCATCCATTAATTTCTTAATTTCTTTGTTTGGATTTTTATACACTCCATATATATTTCTTTTAAGATCTTGCTTGTGGATTAATGCTGCCGCCGCCTTGTTTCTCCAAATTGATTTACAGGCTTCACAACGAGTAGAGTCTGCGCGCTTAATTGGTATATCAATTAAGTGGTTGGCTAACTTAGAATCATATCTTATCTCGTCTTACTTTTATTTTCATTTTATAGATCTGAAATTAAACCTCTTTATTTTTTATTTTTTATTAATTACTCTGATAATTTATTTCATTTTATTTCGTTTTGTTTATCAATCATTATTTTGTTGGGGGAGGGGTTTGGGGGCTGGGAAGAAGGATGCATTTTGGTATCTCATTCTCATCCTTGGCTTAAAATTAATGAATGTCTGCCAGTTATTTTATTTTATTTTTCTTTTGATGTAATGTTTTTCTTCTTCTTTTGATATATAATAGTTTGAGTTTCTGTATATCGTTCTATTTCAGTCCTGAAATGTTGTTTCATAGCAACTCTCTACCCCCCCCCCCCCTATGTTTTTTTTAGGTAAGTGAGTGAATATTTATGTATTTTTTTTTTCTCGGAACCTTAATTAGGTTACAAATTAACTCTAATCTTAAGAATTTCTCTATTTTCCTGTTGTTTTAGATTCTTTATCAGTAATTAATGCATGCCATACCAGAATTCAAGGCCTAGCTCAAATGTTTTAAAATTATAAATTCAAGCTTTGTGCCATAAATTCTTTGTAATAATTCCTTACCTTATTCTTAATTGCAGGTGTGATACAGAGCACAACACAAACCACATTTAATTGAGGGGAAAATTAAGAATGGGCAACATTTTTGCTCACCAATTCAACTCAGAGTCATTTATGGACCAGCTGCTCATGAGTCCCTTGAACAACATGAACTCAATATCCTTTGAGACCTCCAACAGTACCAATTCTGACCATCAGTCAGTTGGAAGCCCTACTTCCCATTTCTCATTTTCCAACTTGGTTAGAAGCCCCACCAATAATACCAGCTCATCCCTATACACAAATTTGCCTGAAGGCCTAAGCATTATCCTTGTGCAAGAAACCAACCCCCTTGAGGGGATTAAGAACATAGTTTTTCCTCCCCATTTCAAAATGATCAACATCAATGCCCCAATTTCCCAAACTCCGGAAACCCGCGATAGTACCATTCCAGCTGCTGATCATGAAAAGCAACCCATGGATTTGATTTCACCACCAATGAATATCTTAGGGCTAACTGCAGAAGATATCATCCTATCTGAGGAGTATACTTGTGTGAGAATCTTGCATGGTCCAAACCCTAAAGTGACACACATTTTTGGTGACTGTATTTTAGAATGTCAGCCATTTAATATCTTTGGCGCTCCAACTAGGACGGCCCAAGCTCATGTGGCTAATTGTCAACTTCCCGACGTTGTCACTTCAAATAGTCGCTTCACAAATGGCTTCTTGAAGAATTGCTTTGTATGCAAGAAGATTCACAAGGAGTGGAAGGAAATCTATATCTATAGGTAATTCTAATTAATGCTATACCACCTTAATTCATTAATCTTACGATATATACAAACTTTTTAAGTTAATTTCAACGCACTGCACGAGTGCATTTCTAATTAATGCTTTTTGAGCGACTGTTGTATAATTAATTAAATGATAAAATGTTATCTTGTAGGGATGCATCATTTTGCAGCGAAGAATGTCGCTTTGAGGAGATGTTGGCAGATTATCACAAGGAAATGATGAGACGAGCCAGGAAATTGTGCAAAAGCAGTACTAGTACTGCCTCATCAACTGGCCAAGAGCGCATCTTCTTTATCGGGGATCCAGCAAATGCCTAAAACATCCGCTCAGACAGGGAGTTAGTTAAATCAAGGTGGCCATTGGCAACGTCGCGTGAAAAGGAAGTAATACTTATTGGTCCTTTTCCTGTTTTAGGGCATCATTTTGGTTAATGTTCCTTCATGTTTTCTAGGGCATCTTTTTGGTGCATTACTGCAAGAGGCTCAGCTAAATGTGTTTAGGCTGAATCGAACCGTTTTGTAAGCGTTTGGTTTATGAACTTGTTAGGGTTAGTTTTAAGGGCAGCTGAAGGTTCTGCTATTTGGAGCTTAATTTGATTTATCTGGTTTATGAACTTGTTAGGGTTAGTTTTATGGGCAGCTGAAGGTTCTGCTATTTGGAGCTTAATTTGATTTATCTTAATTAGTAGTTTCTTTTTCCTTAGTAGAATCTTAGGTTGGACTAAATCCTCCAATATTTGGTAACATTAATTTTGATGCTCCAACTGATCATACCAATTTTTCTAAAAGTCTAGAAAAGATTTTTGAATATTGAAATCATGATGCAAGATAGATATGTGGGTACAACGATTTCTCTCTATTTATAATGTGCCTAGTGGTATCCGGCCACTATAGGAATGATCAAGTACTCTGATTAATCCACTCTTTCCTTCCTTTCTCGTATATATGATTATGATTTCGAGACCCTCGATCTCTCCCTCCCCATCCCTTACTCCTATATGTGCCAATTTGCAAGTAAAAGGAGGAGGATGTAGACTGATTTCACTACGCTAAGCTAGCAAGCAGTCTGCCGGAGTCCCCAAGTAGACACACCGCGACTCATTCTGTTAAAGCTTTCCAAATACCCGCATTCAAGTGAAGTTGTACGTACTCGTTTTGGTAATTTTCTATTGAGTCACTGTATCACGATGAGAATAAATTAACCGCACAATCACTCCACAAATATCGTATAAATGTGCGAATCTGTTGTATCTTAGTACTTTTTTGTTGTATCTTAGTACTTTTTTGTTGTATCTTCGTTAATTTTGTTTATCTTAATTTTTTTTGTTGTATCTTGGTAAGATCTCGTTATATCTTATTATATTTTTATTGTATCTTCGCATCTTAGTTAGTTTATTGTATATTTACGAACCTGCAGTATCTTAGTATATTTTTGTTGTATTTTAGTTAATTTTCTTAAATAAAAAAAATTGAGTTGGATCTTAATTTTACAAAATACACACATATAACTAATATACAACAAAAATGTATAAGATACAACTGGTTCGTACGGTTTATATGAAAAAGTGATTTGTAGCGGAATAAGCCCCGTATATGGATATATATATATATGCACACATTTTTTTTTCCAACTTAGTTCATTAATTAGGTTAGGATATGATATTCTCATCCGTCTATGTTCCATCAAATATCTAATGTGATACATAATTTTAAAATATTTATTTATACGTGTCGATGATACTTTGATATTTTTTAAATTTTATCATATATATATATATATCATATTCGCTTTTCAGGATTAATATTATAGGAGTATATATACACATATTTGCAGGTGATAGTATTATATAAAGGTGTATTTACGTACTTTTTCAAATGATAAAATCAGGTAACCTTTTCATTTTTTTATCCTCCAAATTAGTACCCAAATTTCCCTAGAATTTTCGTATTCGTTTTAATTGTTCATATAATTTTGTTCACAATAAACCACTATTGCAGATATTTAAAATAATGACTTATTATGAATAATTAAAATAAAACAAAAGTTGATTTTGTTAGTCCATAGGATTTTGTGT
>JAOTQG010125246.1:0-10307 GCA_025631175.1 Iris virginica | reverse complement strand
AAAATATTAAAAATTAAAAAGTGAGGGCATTTTGGGAAAGAAAAAATGGGGATATTGCTAACCTCCTACAACTAGTGAGGATATTAACTAAACCCATACTTAATATTATAAAATATAAATGCATCGATAATATAAGTGCATACGAGTATTTAATTAAGTACAAAATTAAATCTATAGTACTAGTACATAATCTCAATTCGATTTGGTTTTAAAAATGTAATATCACAATTAAACCAGAACCAACCCAATATTCTCGACTTTGATAGTATTAAAAACTGAAACCAAATAATAACATTGATTCAAAATTTTTTGATTGATTTTATCGATTTGGTTCGATTTGAATTTTTTTTTTTTGCTCGGCCTTAATATCTACATACATGTAGAGCTAGAATAGCGGAGAACCACACACATGAAAATTAAGGGTGTGTTCACCCGTCAGGTTTTTCACACATTGTTTGAAAAACAAAACAAAAACACAAGTTTTTTAAACACAAGTTTTCTCTCTCCACCTATTATTTTTACATACCCCTATATCACCTTTATATCCTATCACACATCACATCAAATCACAACTATCACCCATTCTCTCTTTCTCTCTCCATCACTATCATGTAATTTTTTAAAATTCAAAGGGCAAAATTGTAAACTCCTACAAAAACACAAACAAACACAAAACAAAAACAAAAACAAAACATATCAAAAAACTTCACGTCCAAACGCACCCCGGATTTTGGGCCAAGTTGGAATGCTGAGCTCAGAAAGGTGAACCGTTCCGTCCGTAGGCGAGAAGGCCCTGTTCGTGGCCCGACCCGACGGGATGTGACATCTGGTTTCAGTCGGTGGCCCGTGGGTTTTTTTTTTTGCTAATATGAAAGCTCGGTCACAACTCACAAAAGTCATAAGTAGAGAAGCAAAATTCAAATTTCAAAAATAGGAAACAAAAGGGAGGCGCGTGCAACTGTCTCTGCGTGCGATTGAAGAAGAAGAAGCAGCAGAAGGAGGAGGAGGAGGAGGAGGCTGGCGGGGGACCTAGCCTTGTTGAGCTGTGAATCAAAATCAAACAATAAGAAGATTGAAGAAAGGAAGATTTACATACATACATACAGACATACATAGAGGAGAGAAGAGGAGAGAAGACTAGGGAAGAGGAGAAGAGGAGGAGATGAGACGCCATGGTTGGCAGCGTCCTCTTCACCCTTTACAGGTAGGTCCTTGGAATCCTATTTCCCCACTTCTAATACTCCATTTGGCGCACCAATTTTGATCTCCCCTTCCCCTTTGCTTGTCAGATAATGGGAATGTCGATTTATTGTTTCTTGGTCGCCGCCTTCTACTGTTTCCTGGGCCTTTTCCTCGGTAGCAGAATCGCTGACATCACTCTCACCATCATCTTTTCCTTTGTGGTCAGTCAGTACTCCATCCCTCCCTCCCTCTTCTGATGTCTCTCTCCTTCCTACTTTGGACTTTTTTGAGGAGGATTTGTTCATCAATCATTCAAACTTATGTCCTTTCATTTCTTACCCATTTTTTTCACACACACACACAAAAAAAACAAATTTATTTTTCAGGCAGTTGCGGTGATGTTCTTGTTTGTACGTTGTTGCGCTATTGATCCCACCGACAGAAGCAGGTTTAAGAAGAGGACCAGCAAGATGAAGATGACCAAGACCACCAATGGTCTAAATTATGGGTTTCTTTTGGCTCACATTTTCACTCGGATGGAACGCAAGCTTCTACCCAACTGCATTAGGAGGAGGGATCCCTGGAAAACCTCTGCTCATATGGACCCCTTGCTTCCCTTTCCCCTTGTCATCAACGATGATTCTGTTTCTCCAGACCCCTTGGAAGACGACATCTCTTTCTGTTCCCTCTGCAATTTTCAGGTTCGCTTCCTTTTATATCCGGTTCATATCTTAAAATGAGACCATGATTATTGTGCTAGTTTACACTTAGGAGAATGCCATCTCTGTTTCCATTGCAGGTAAAAAAGCACAGCAAGCACTGCCGGACCTGCAACCGGTGTGTTGAAGGATTTGATCACCACTGCAGGGTAATAATAGTAGGACCATGATTGTGATGATTTATTTGAAGGACGAAATAAAAAAAAAGAAAAACCATTTTTTGTCTCACTATCGAATTATACAGCCACATAATAACAGAAAGTTCCCTTCGAATTGTTTCAGTGGTTGAACAATTGTGTTGGGAGGAAAAACTACAGGACGTTCATTCTATTAATGATATTTGTCTTGTTGATGGTCAGTTCCTTTTCTTAATTTTATTTCTTTGCTGTCAACTTATTCAGCTCTCCAACTCAGTCATATGGGTGACTAAATTTTGCTTGAAACAGCTTATAATAGAAGGTGGAACTGCAGTTGCCGTATTTGTTAGGTGCTTCGCCGATAGACGAGGGATAGAGCAGGAACTTGAGAGAAAGTTGTATATGGAGTTTCCAAGAGGAGTTCTTGCTGCCATCTCTGTAATATTTCAATCCATGACAACTACTCTGGATGGGTTTTCTGTGTACAGTCCAAGCAAACGTTTACTTTATTTCTGATCTCTTCTCTTACACATCTGTCTACAGGTTTTGCTGGTTATCTTAACAGCCTATGGTTCAGCAGCTCTGGGACAACTCTTCTTCTTTCATGTCGTTCTTATCCGAAAGGTAATCATAATCACCGGAATTGCTGTTGCCTTATGATGCCTATAAGAACTAAAAAGAGGACTGGTATTGTGGTATATCTTCATGTGAAGACAAAGTGCATGTGTTGGTATCTGAACCTTTTCCGTTCTCAAGATAGGCGGGTTGTAAAGCGTGTTCGAGATGCTTAATCATCTTGTGGAGTCTTGCGGTCAATTGGCTGCTTGCTGATTGTTGAAAACCTTTTCGTTAAGTTAACCTTAAGCAAAACATCTCCATCTTTCTTCCACTTATGCAGTGGCTGGTTAAGTCTCACTTCAGAAGCACTTTTATGGATTCTCAGTCAGGTAAGAAGCCATGTAACTTCAAAAAACCTCAGGTTGAGGGTTGTACTTTGGCAAGATAAATGACCCTTTGAAAGCACAATTCTTAGGCTCGTCATATATCCTGAACTCTCTCAATTTGTCACCCATGTCTATGTCAAAGGACCAGAGTTCTAGAACGTTAAGTCACAATTGCATTAACCAATGCATCATTTGAGATTGGCTAGTTAATTATCCTAGCCAAGTTCCAAACTTCATTTCAAGCACCATAAACTGTGAGTCAGGTTCAATTAAGTCAATACGCAACCTACCCCCAGCAACTGGGTATCCACTGCAACTTGAAAGCAGACTGTCTTTGGTGTACAAATTTAAACTACCATAGAATGCTGCATCCTCTTTTAATCTGCTGTCCTTATAACTTGATTCAGATTCGCCAAGTCTGTTTTTATACCCCCAATGGTTGATGTGCCAGGGAATGCAAACCTATGATTACATCATGGCAATGAAGGAGGAGAACAGGTCAATGGAACTAGAGCTATCTGAAGACTCCGATTTCTCTTCAGATGATAACGTTGATTTTGATTCGCCTGAAAAGCCAGCATTTATATCTAAACTTATGTGTGGAGGCGGAAGAACAGATCAGGTATAGCGTAAATGTTTGCATATTCTTATTTTCTTAAAGTCAATATTAGGAGACGGGAGGCAAACAATTTTACTGGATGAGAGCTTGCAATTTTCAGAACCCAGAAATACTGTCGGTAAGAATTGATGGAGAACCTAAGCCATCAACATCTGCAAAGAAGCAAGGGTTTCGTGCAAGCATCAATCCGTGGACACTTATAAAGATGAGCAGTGAAAAAGCTCTAATAGCAGCGGAGAAGGCCAGGGAAAGGCTTGTGAGGGAGAAAGCAACGGTGGAAAATGAGTCACTGAAACCGCTGCCATTAGAGACGAAAAGTGGACCATCAATGAACGTGGAGGAGAAAAATATAGGGAAAGGGGCAGGAGGATCAACGGGTTTGACACCTCTAATAATAAAAGGAGGAGGAGGGGGGAGGCTTTCAGGATCACCGGGGCTGTTTTCAAGCCCAAGAAGGCGAATTTCGAGCTCTCCATCAATAGCGGCGGTGGTGGCATCACCAAAGCAAAGGTATAAGAGCAATTTTGACTTGAAGTTGACAGAGGTGTCTAGGGAGCTGGAGACATACATATCGAAGCAGGTATTGTGCTCTGTTCTGAAGAGGGAGGAGATGGAGGCATCACCAAGATGAGAGGGGGAGGCTTAGTTGTGGTGTTGATCAAATACTTGTGTGTAATTCTTGATGAGGCTTTCTTTACTTAATGATACCAAGGAAGGAGGGAGGGTCTGTGATGGATGTAAAAAATTTTAAAAATCAGAGGAGGAAAATTTGGCCGGCCAAAGAAGATTGTAAACAACATCACCAGCTAGCACTAGCACTAGCAGCTGCTGTTGTATTATTTATTTTTTTTTTCTTTCTTTTCTGCTTCTTATTGGTTTTGGAAATTAAAATTGATTCTCATTTATACGACTACTGTAATGTGGACGTAAAAGATACTCCAGTATATTGCATGCACTTACTACTACTAGTTATAATTTTTCTCTTGAATATAATTATCATAAAAAATTTTGTTTTTCTTTTTGAAAAAAAAATTGTAATCTCATAAAAATGAAAAATAATATATTTATTTTATGAAGAGCATTTTTCATTTCATAGTTTAAACTTTAAAGTAGCTTGAAATGTAAATTTAAAAAAACAACAAAATTACTCCTTACTTTCGAAAAAAACTATCTTCCAGTTCCAGTACATTATTAAGCGCTCCCTCCCTCTCTCTCTTTTTCTACTCTCTTCCTCCAAGGATATTATTATTATTATTATTATTATTAATCCTCTCTCTCTCTCCGTCCAAGTTACTGTTACGATCAGTAGCGGTAGTTGGGGGTGACTGTTGCAATTGGATGATTTAAATAAAGAGCCATATGACGTCGTAGCAAGTAGTCGGGTTGCCCGTTAATTTTTAACGATAGTTTGAGTTGTTTTGTTTCCATTAATTACTTTCCGTTAATTCCTTTTGGTTGTAAACACGTGCCTTGCCTAGTTGTTTGTTGAGATCACATTCTCTGCATTATAAGCAAGAGTGTAGATCAGGATTGGTTATGAATGAACCAACGGGCGGCCATGTGACCGCCATCATGAGACATTCCCATAATCAAAAGCGCTCGCCATAGAAGCGGCCTACGTCAGCACGACGACACTCACCGCCCTACGGGCGGCCAATCCTTTCCTCGCCGTCGGGCGGCCACCTTCAGTCCGCCAAGCCCGCTTTCAGTTTCCTGCAGGCTCATCATAGGGCGGCCAGGTGCGATGTCGGGCCCCACGTGCAAAAGGACGGTACACGCGTCTATCTCCCCTGGGCTCTCTCCAATCATGACAAGCATGGTCCTTTTACCTACTTTGCGCAAATCCACTCCCGCAAGTCAGCGAGTCAGACCTTCAGTCAGCAACTCCCTCAGTAAGCCTTACCTCCCTCAGCTGATAAGCCCACGTGGGGAAGGTGGGGTCAGATCTATACTAACTGCCAGGAGACACCTTTCCTTCTAATGATGACTTTACCAACCATCAACCACCCCCGGCAGAGGGCAGATATATATACGCGACTTCCATCACCCTAAGGAGGTAATCAAGAAATCAATCTATTCCTAATCTTCTCCACATTCAGCCATTTTCTCTTCTGCACTCGCTGCATACACGCATATACACAATCTGTGAGCAATCCTTGTTACGTTCTCCCCTGGGCTAACTTGGATTCCGCAGACTTAATCCTACGGATTACTTACTCTCACGCCGGAGCGTACGAGCGAGGCCCACGCCTTGCTCATCACTCTAGGTGTTACTTCTGTTCTACAGGTAATCGCTACTAATAAACATCAACCGGAGCCGCTATCCTGCCGACGCGTGGATCGAACTCACCCGGGCGCGATCAGAATTGGTTAACTTCTTCCCCACTCTCATTCTCTCTGCTCGTTTTTCTTCTCCTTAATCCTTCTGAACTCTCTTCTCTATTCTAAATTCCAAAACCTAGTTCCAATTGCTGAACTAATTGTAGAATCCATCATCGGATTGCTACAAGTGGTATCAGAGCTCGTCGATTAACCTTGGGCAACAAATGAAGATGGCGGGAGGTTCGAAAGCGACTGCGGATGATTCAATCAAGCAACATGAGCATCTGATTGCCGGACTGCAAGCAAATCAGGCTAGAATGGGTTAGGCTATGGATCAAGTCCGAGGAGATGTTAACCAGCTCCAGGAAGGGGTAGTTGAAATCCAAAATTGGATGAACTCCATGGATAGTAACCTGGAGGATAAGATGAACACCATGGAGGATAAGATAAATGTGGTTGGAGGCGCATTAGCTGAGCCCACTGCCCTGGTCAAAGCATCGTTGAAAGGGAAGGGAACCAATGTCGACGATGGAGGCTTGAGCAATTCAATAGCTGGTGCGATTCGAAGATCTCTGCTGGGTAAGCCTACTATACCACCCATTAACCAATCCTCACACCAAATTCACAGCACACCACACCAACAATACCAGATACTAACAGAACATAATGAACCTCAGTTTCGAGATCCTTACTCAAAAAACTGATACTATACTTATGGAAGCATCAAATGGGAATTTCCCAAGTTTTCGGGAGATGACCCTAGGTCCTGAATAAAAAAATGCAAAAAATTCTTCAAGTTTAATAGGGTTATGGAAGAGGATAAGGTAGAGATGACAACCATGAACATGGAGGGTCCTGCTGATGATTGGTACCAAGGCATGATGGAAATGGTGGATGCCTTGTGTTGGAAGGACTTTGCTAGGGCCATTGAAGTAAGGTTTGGATTACAACCTTATCAGAACATAGAGGGAGAATTTAGCAAGTTGATTCAAACAACCACTGTGTTGGAATACCAACTCAAGTTTGAACAACTCATGGAACTAATGATCATTGAGAACCCTGGGTTAAGTGAAAGGTACTTCATTAATCACTTTTTGAGTGGTTTAAAACCAGCAATCAAAGCACATGTGTCCATGCTTTTCCCTAAAACCCTGACAGAGGCCATAAGCTTGGCAAAAATGCAGGAGCAAAATGTAGAGATCCAGCACAAAGAGTATAAGGTTCCCTATAAAGTCAACTCCACCTCGAGCTACCAAACCAACTATCCAGTCACTAGAACTACTACCTCAACTAGTCCCACAACCAATTACAGAGGTTTTTCAACCCAACCACAAGCCAGCAGCAATGCTTCTAACCAACCTAGCAAACCAAAAACATTTACCACACCATACTCCAAATCCCTACCAGTTACTAGACTCATTGATGAAGAAATGAAGAAAAGAAGAGAGAAGGGGTTATCCTATTATTGTGATGAGGCATTTCAGAGAGGCCACAAGTGTAAAACCTAAACCTTGTTCATGTTACATGAAGAGGAAGAAGAGGCTGAAGTTTGGCATGATCCTCCTACAGAAGTAGACCCTGAGCCAGAAGTAGCCATATCAGCTTGTGCCCTAGCTGGCTCACCTAGTTGCAACACCATCAAACTCCAAGGAAATGTGAAGCAACATACACGGACAATTTTGGTAGACAGTGGAAGCACTCATAATTTCATAGACCCATGCACAGTAAGAAGAATTGGGGGGCTCATGGAAACAATTCCACCATTCTCTGTAGTAGTAGCAGATCGCAACAAAGTACGGGGCAATAATAAGTGTTCTAACCTACAGTGGGAGGTATAGGGAGTATAGTTTGTAACAGATTTTAAGGTATTGACCTTGGAGGGATGTGATATGGTTTTAGGGGTAGAATGGCTGGAGCAGCACAGCCCTATTACCATGGATTTTAAAGACATTAAAATGTCTTTTAGTAGGGGATCAGGTGATAACCTTGAAAGGAGTCAAGATGATGGAGGTCCATCCAGCTCGCATAAGGATCCACCTAGGAGATCAAGTCGCTTCAAGCAGATCGATCTTGTTGAAGATGAGTGCGAGGACTTATCGGCGATTGTAGACACCCCATTTTTGACCCTAGTAAATAAAATGTTTTACTAGAAGGTTTTTTTTTAAAAAAATAATAAAAAGAGCCCAAGTAACATTAATAATTATGTTACTTACATTTAATAAATGTACACACTCAAATGTTGCACTAATACATTACTAATGTGATGTAACAATTTATTTTGTAGAATGATTGGAGGAAAAGACAAAAGAAGAAGACTTCCTCTCACAAATTAATCATCCAATCAAAGACTTCCAAGTAGGAGACAAATCCATGCCAAGAATGGAAGATAGAGTGATCAACATTGCTAAGCAATGTACACTTAAAGAAAGTTATCATTAGCACCTTAGCACATTGGACAATAGGTTGTAACTCAATTTTGGCCAAGAAAAAGATCAAATATCCAGAACAGCTCACGTGGGTCGGTCCGGCCCAGAACTGGCCGGTCCGGCCCAAATGAGCTGTTTATGGAATTTTTGCCTTTTTCTAAAAGGGGCAAAAGGGTAAACTCATATTTACTCCCAGGGGTATTTTGGACATTTTGGGGCCCTAAACAAGGCTGGATACTTCTCCTCCAACTATAAATACCACCCCATTTACTCCTTTCAACAATCTTTGATTAACCTTGAAAAACTTTTGATTAGCCTACAAACTTTTGATCTCCTTGAGAGAAACTTCCCACTCTTAAAAGCCTCATAAATTCTCCCTAAACATACACTCTCTCTTGATCATCCTTGATCATCAAGAGGAAACCCACCCCCTCTCATCAATCATCCTAGTCTCTCTCCTCATTAAACATTATCATCAAGAACACAAGCTTTCTCAACCACTCAAACACCAAGCCATCAAGGATAATAAAGAGTTAGAAAGCATTAAAGATAGTTCAAAAACTTGAACTTCTTTAATTCTTTCTTCTATCTTTGAATTCATCCACCTAAACTAAGGAGTAATCCATCTTGTTCAAACCCATTGGGAGTAGTTCATCTTTCAATATTTGTACAAGTTTTCTTTTCTTTTATTTCTTGTAAATAACTTGCATATTACCAAGTGGGTATTATGTGTTCATATTTTAATATAATATGAATCTTTGTATTTTCTTTCAATATTTGTTCCTTACTTATCTATGATATATACATATACATATGCATGCTATACATGCTAGCACATAATAAGTGCATAGTCCTCCCAAGGGTGGATCACAAATCCTCCTTGGTGAGTTGATTATGCATTTACATTAAATCATAATGCTTATATATATTATAGTAGCACATAATAAGTGTAAAGTCCTCCCAAGGGTGGATTACAAATCCTCCTTGGTGAGTTGATTATGCATTTACATTTATTTACATTGCTTATACATATCTATATATTATAGTAGCACATAATAAGTGCAAGTTCTCCTAAGTATGGATTACAAATCCTACTTTGTGAGTTGATTATATATTTATATCACTTTACATATTATATGTGCAAGTCCTTCAAAGAGTGGATTACAAATCTCACACTTTGTGAGTTGATCATGTCTTCATACTTCTTTATATTGCCTTTATATATGTATGTATTATTATATATATGTGCATAGCACATAATGTGCAAGTCCTTAAGGAAGTGAGATCACAAATGCCACCCCTTGAGTTAATGTATATTATTACATGTTCATTACATATGTATTTGTACATACAAGTATAATCATTAAAGTGTGGGATTAATACATCATCTTTGAATTAAATTAAACTTCTTCCTTCACCTTTCTTCTCTTTCAAATGACCACTAAAGGACCTAAAAATGAAGGAATGCATGTGTTCATGGACCTCACAAATGTTCTCTCCCCTTTTGGAGCCTCAAAAGAGATGAATACACTAAGAGTCATCCTAATCTAGTGATAATGGCCTTGTCTTTTCAAAATCCAAGTATATAAACATCCTTGTAAATATCAAACCTTTTTTTCAAGCATTTGAAAGCTTTCTAAAATATCCTACAAATGATAGTATTATTTCCAAAGTCCTTCAATGACTTGGATAATGATGCTTGAAGGACGACAAACAAAGGAGTTATACTCCTAAGCCCTTTTACATAAATGAATAAATATTTCTTCATTTACATAACTAAAGTGTGAATTCTTCCTAATTAGCATGATTAAAGTGCATATGCTTTTCTTTCAAATGCATGATTAAAATGTATTTTATATGTAAAAAACTTTCTTTTTTTTGTCACATGAACAAAATGTACATTCTCTCTTATTGCATGATGAATGTAAATAAATGATGATGAGACCATGCTCACTTCT
>JAOTQG010125235.1:0-10308 GCA_025631175.1 Iris virginica | reverse complement strand
GATCTTTATTTTACAAAATACAGATATATAACTAACATACAACAAAAATATACTAAGATACAACTGGTTCGTACGATGTGTACGAAAAAGTGGTTTGTAGCGGAATAAGCCCCTATATATATATATATATATATATATATATGGCTTTATTCTGTTAAAAACATAAATATTTTTCGAAATCTACAAATCATATTGATTCATCAAATTAATTTTGATGGATCAATGAACAAATTGATTGATCAATGAATTAATATGAATTGATGAATCAATGAATAAATTTCAATTGATAAATTATAATTGATCTGAATTACAATTGATATTCAACTATTATTCATCAAAATCAATTTGATTGATCAATGTGGTTAGCAAAGTTGACATGTTGGCATTTGATCAGCTACATATATAGGGAGGTGATCGGGTACGAACCTTCCTTAGTTGCGAACTTACGAACCGCCTTGCACCATGAAATTTTTAACTGTAAACCATAAAATTGAAAAACTGTGAATCATGAAATTAATTAATAATTGTGAACCATGAATTTTAGCCATGAATCATAAAATATGTGAACCAGTGAAATTTATAACTGTGAACCATGAAATTTATAATTGTGAACCATGAAATCTATAATTGTGAACCATGAAAAGTCAACTAAAGTTAATTGAAAACCATGAAATTTGTGGTTAACGGTTGTTCGTAAGTTCGCAAATTATTTGTGGTCGCAGACTCGCAGTCGAACAGCTACCTACGTATATATGTATATATAGGGGTGCGTTCCAATAGGAACTGTAAGAATCATCGACACAGTAACGAAATACTTATTTGGAAATTCACGAACATATTATCGAAAATTGTTATTGTGTTCGTGAATTCAACGATCAAGATTGATTCTCACAATTCCTACGATATTTGATTCTCAGCTGAGTGACTACCTATGTAACATATATATATGTGTATAGGAAAGTAATCAGTTACAAACCACAAATTCGTACAAATGTGCGAATCGGTTACATCTTCGTACATTTTTGCTGTATTTTTGTATCTTAATTATTTTATACGATACAATAAAAATATATTAAGATACAATTATTTCGCACGTTTGTACAATATTTAATATCCGAATAAATCTATATGTACAGTTGCGGAACATAAGAAGTGAAATGAAATGAACCCAACGGAAATGCAAAGCTTTCCTTTTTTTGCGCGCAATTTGTCTTTCTACATATCATATCATGCTTTACCCATGCTGCTGCTTCTGCTCATCTATATAACTGCCTTAAAGTAGACCTTTTCTTAATTGCTTCATCATCTCCACTCTAATCCCCTGATCATCATCAACGTCGTCCATTAATTAATTACCCCTAAACCATCTAAGATTAATTACTTGCTTCTTCATCTCCACAAATTTTGAAGTTGAAACCATTACTTACTGATCAGCTCGTCATGGGATCCAATGTTTAACGAATTTCCTCGTATTAGATCGTAGGGAACAGAGACAAAAAATTGAAGCAATGAAATTTGTATAGACCATGTTTTGGGAGCGTCTTTTTGGTTGTTTTTCGTGTGATTGTGAAGCCAAAGAATTGTGACTCCGATCTGCAAATTAATGTGGTATACATGTCCTCGAAAGGAAAGGTACGTACGTGGAGGAGACGATGTTCCGTGTGCTGCAGAAATTTTATCTGTTGAAATGGTGCAAGTCACTCTCCGAAAATAAATTTTAGAGCAAACTATCACCCATTTTATCTTGTATACAAAAGCTAGTTCAGCTTTAATGTCATATTGATAAATTGATCTGAACACCAACTAGTAAAACATTAGTGCCCCGTCCACCTCTACTTCCACCAACCTTTTCACCCTTATATATACCCTACTTCAAGGCTTGTGTTTGCCACACTCATCTCTCCCCTTTTACTTCTCTCTCTAATCTTCTTATTAACAATATCTTCTTGCCTTTTGTCTGTAATGGCTAATACCACTGATCATGTCAAGTTCACCATCCCCTCCCAAGATATGGAGCACCAAATGAGCCTAGACCTTGAAGATAAAGACTTGTTCGACTACTCCAAACGGTCCCAGTGGCTGCGTGCAGCTGTCCTAGGGGCAAATGATGGGTTGGTCTCAACGGCATCGTTGATGATGGGCGTTGGAGCGGTGAAACAAGACATTAAGGTCATGATACTAACTGGTTTTGCCGGTCTAGTGGCTGGGGCTTGTAGCATGGCTATTGGGGAGTTTGTGTCTGTTTACTCGCAACTCGATGTAGAAGTGGCTCAAATGAAGAGAGATAAGCGAAGGGTCGGTGGCGGGGAGATAAGAGAGGAAGAGGAGAAGGAGGGTTTGCCTAATCCTGTCCAAGCTGCGGCAGCATCCGCCCTCGCCTTTTCAATGGGCGCGATGGTGCCTTTGTTAGCGGCCTCATTTATAAGGGATTTTAGAGTGAGGGTCGGGGTGGTCATGGCAGCCGTGACGGTGGCTTTGGTGGTGTTTGGGTGGTTAGGGGCTGTGTTAGGGAAGACACCAATAGTTAAGTCTTCAGTTAGGGTATTGATCGGAGGGTGGCTGGCTATGGTCTTGACCTTTGGGTTAACAAAGTTGATTGGCTCAAGTGGGCTCTAAATGGCCTTTACGTTACTGTTTTCTTGACCACCTTTTGTTATATGGTCAAATGGATTCTTAATCAGTGGGAACTTTGTTTAATAGATTACCATACATATTCCTCTTTGTACCATTTCTTGTATCATAAATTATGTTTTAAAAGACAAGTCTTATCCCCTACTTGTATCATCTCATATTTCATTAACTAAAAGGTTGTTTTGCTTATAGATGTTTTTGATTCTTTCAAAACAAATTTCCCTTTTGAACCTGGGGTAGATGCCATTTTAACAACTTTAACCATGGGCTTCTTCCTCTTTTAGCACTTTTACCATAGGAACTTTCTTAATTGTTTACCATTCGAACGACTCGAGTAAAAAGAAAAAGAAATAGGGTCATCAAAAGCTTTGACCTCGGTCCTTTTTTGGGTTCCTTTTTCAGGGGCACCTCTAGTCTCTAGATACTCACTCCAGCTTCTGCATTTGGGTGGCACTGGACTAAGGCCTTCTGTAAAAAATGAGATTCAAGTCTTTGAACTTGTTCGCGATCATGTTCAAGCACAAGCTTCAACTGAACCACATCAGCAAGTCCAAACACATTTAGAACTTACAATTGTTCACATAGCCGTTAACAAGATGAAGACTTTCATGATCATCTCGCATCAAAAAAACGAATAATAATGATCATCAAAATTCACGGAGTTGTGGACAAATTACACTCTCTTTGATCTCCTTTCAAGACTTCACTATCACATGACACTAGTATACATTCCGCCAATAGCTCTGGGCTGTCATTTTGAAGAAAGGACATTTTCATCTGAAACATTTTCCGACACTCAAAATATTGCACCTGCAACTAATATGTGTGCCCATCGTGTCTCATTGCAGATTGCTTTTTTTATGCTCTCGGCTTTGGATTGCTTTTCTCTTCGCTTACGTTGAGCACCTGCCCATGTAATAGTCCCCGAAGATGATAAAAAAACTAAAACTGCTTAGTTTTTGTACCGATACGTCCAGCATAAAAGCTTACTGTATCTTGAAGATATTTTTCAGTTTAACTAGCAATTTCCATTCTTCCATGGAAAGATCTTCCTGCATTATTCCAACAACCAGTTGATAACCATCGGTAGACATAAATCATAGCGCATGCACACAATAACAAATAAAAGAGGAGCTATCTCACTTACCCGGTAATTAGCTTTGAGCACATCGATCGATGCCCTTGATATGTGGCTAACAAGCTCGTCCTCCATCTCAAAATGCCTTCCAAACATTTTTTGCTGTTCCTCGGAATTACTTCCAATTATCTGCCAAATACCAAATTGGTTTTGACGTGACAAATTAAATGCAAAATGACCAATGAAGCACAACACCATTGGCATGCACTACGGACCACTATATACAAGTGATTAGTAAATTGCATGAACAATTATGGCCACCATGGAATTTGTAATTTCATACTGTTTCAAATAATAGAATGTTGCTCCAAATAAATGCTAATTTGACCCCAAACCACTTAAACTGACAATAGGTAATATGTGAAATGATATAGTGTCATTCACAACCATTCAAAAGTTTGTCAATGGCGTATGTAATCCTCTCTCACCAAGGTTAGCATCAGAATCCAAAGAAATGGTGATTACTGTTTTAAAAGCGTAGAATCATACTGAAGCTGGAGCTGGATATAGTCCAAATAAACTTGGTATACATTGAATAGAATAGGGTCAACTTGGGTCACGGGAGCAGGATGGTAGCACCTATGTAACATGAATCTTGTACCAGTGTCAGGTATGGATATACAAGGGTAGGCAACCGGCTCCGATTTGGCCAAAAGCGTCGATTTTACATTATATGTAGGTGTCGGGATGTTGTACCCATGTCTGTAGCATGTCCTGTTGAGACAGGTATGCAGGGTGAAAAGAGTCAAGTGTAAGCGAGGGTAGCACCAGGCCAGTATGCTGGATAGTTGGCATGGAGCCCAAATTTGTTCACTCAGAGCAGAACTAACCGCTCATCCCGTTCCACCAAGCTCCCAGGAAAGTCTCTTCGAGCTCAAGCGCTCAAGCTAGCAAGCGGGAGACACAGGTGGACTGTATGGTCTAAACTAAAGAGGAGCTGCATATTCAGGGGCAGCCATCTTTCTTGGCCGTCTAGCCAACTACCTTACGTTTGTGAGCTTCCCAATTGTTGAAACTAAGGATCAAACACTTCCACAGCTTTTCCAACTTGCTCTATGTGCAAATATACTACATTCCTCAACGAGAAGGAAAGAATTTGTAGAGAAAATCCGTACGGGATGGGGCATCTGTTCATGGGATCAAGATGAGGACAAGAAATTATGAGGTCACAAGATATGTGGTGATCAAAAGCACATAGTAGTTGCCAACAATTTAGGCATCATACCCAACTGGATTTGTTAAGACTATGGTATTCATGCAAAATATATACCATCTCCAACTTAAGACGGACTTAGTAGGCAATAACATGTGTCATGAAATTCTTCGTCGCATCCTCATATTAGATTTGAGCTACCTCAATGTCAACATGTCTAAATAGTTAACACTCAATTATATCATCCTCCCATACTAAATACTGGGAGATTAAGGTTAATTGCAGCAAAAAAGTCATCATCCAGGGTCCAGGTTCATACCTTAATTGCTACCTTCTGTCCCTTCTTCGCAAAATCAACTGGCTTGTGATTGTTCTCGATTGAAGCAATTCGGCCAATATCAATAAATTCTTTTGCAGGAATGCAAATTGGAGTTCCAACCTGTGTGGATGCAATTCAAATACGATGAGAGGCCACGAGTAGTAGGTAGTGGTACTTTACTTAAACTGCCTATATACTTCCAAGTTTCTTTTCCCTCACAAACATAATTAGTTCAAAGCTAATTTTACATATAAAATGACTGATCTTGCGAGGCCAAACAATAGATTTCATTACAAACACATAAAATAAATCAACTATACTCAGAAGAAAGATAACAGATGATTGTACCATAAGCGACATAGTTTATGTTTGATTAATAAACCAAATTAAGGAGAATGTGCAACCAAGTAAAGATCAGATATGCACTCAAAGCTGCAATAGACAAGAAAAGAAAATATGGAATAACGTCAACTATATACCACTAGAAATATCAAGGAAAACAACTATCTTAGTGACAGTTTTCTCATGAATTTTGAACTCATTGATACACTACAAGTCTACGTACAAATATAAAACACAAACATTTCACCTAACTAATTATGTTTTATCAAGTGGGAAGAAAGAGCAAGGTTATGGACAATTTTTCCATCAAGGAAAATGATTGATTTAGACATGAGAATGGCGAAAAAGGATTCACCCAACTCATCAGGACAAAGGCTGTGCTGAAAAAGTAGACTTAAGTGGCCTTTCTTTCACTTGTTAAGAATCCTTACTTAGATATGCGTTGCTTTGGAAGATGCACCAAGATATTCAAAAATGTTTCCTATGGGTTGGTAATATTTTCAAGACCACATTTCCAAATAAGATTTCTTAAATAGTAACAGGGGCACCAATTAACAAAATCCATAAAGCATAACATACCTTGCATACAGCTGCTCTAAACAGTACTTTTAGAAAATTTTGACACCACAATCAATGTGACTAATCTCTACTTTACGATTATAAAAAAGAAAAAAAGAACTATTCTAACCCTAATCACCCATGTATCACAAAGAGCTCCATTTCATAATCATGTTTCCTTAAAAACAAAATCTAATCAGTTGATCTACTATACTCCTAATATGATCAAAACTTATGAAGTAAGCATAGCATCAGAAAATCAACCAAACATGCATCAACTAATCTTGATCAATCAAAATTAGTTCCCTGATTCCAATAAAGTTCTTCAACTTTATTAAGTTGGAAAAGCACCAACATACTAAGTTCAGAAACTCCAAGTGGCGGGACCATGGAGAAAGGACACAAACAAATAGAATACGGATTATATATATACCAGAAAATGTTCGTGGCCGAGCCAGCAAAAACTAATTAATTAAATATTTTTAAATAAATTAAATAAAATTTTGTCCGAAAGCACGGTGCAAAAATAATTTCAAAAGATAATAATTTAATTAAATAGTTAAATACGAATATATTCATATAGAAAAATATTACTGATACATTAAAAAAGGATATATTAAAAGTTATTAACTTTTAGTGAAAATTTGTGTATGAAAAAATGTGGAGGATTGTGTATTGTAGGTGAGAGAGTGTGTGTGGTGTTGTGTGTGAATGAGAGAGAATGTGTAACGAGTTGTGTGGGGGGTTGTGTGTTGTGTGTGGGTGAGAGAGAAAGTGTGAAGATTGTGTCTGAAGAGTGTATCTTTCCATCTCGACCGTCCGATTTGTTATTGTTCCTTGTGTCTCATATATGAATAATATCTTCCGGTCTAATTTATATTATATATGTGTGTGTGTGTGTTTATATGCATGCGTATATGTATATGTGTATATATATATACGTGTGTGTACATATATGTGGGGAAAGCCAGCTTCACCGGTTAATGTAACGGTTCGATGACGAGTACAACATATCGCAATATGGTAATATCACTCATATCTCCAATATCACACCCTAATATCATCTCATATCACACATCAATATCAAACACTTTCCATCTACTACCTCTATACATATACAATCTCACAAATCAATTCAAACATTTCACATCACATTTTCTCTCCTCTTTCATCAATTCTCTCATCACATTCAAACATTTCACATCACATTCAAATCTTTCACATTATAGGGGCAATTTAATCTTTTAATTCATAAACTCATATCATTCTGTATTTATATTGTGATCATTACCATATCACCCGATATCACCGTACATAGGACTTGTAATTTGACCCTAAGTTATCCCCTCACCCAACTTTTTCTTAACCAAAATATATCTACTTCTACAGTTTTTATAATTTAGAAAGAAAATTTTGTTCAATTAAAAAAATCCTTTTTTTCTCTCCCATACTACTTCTCCACCTCATCTTTCCATGGAAAGCTTCCAAATTCAGTTCACTCCCTACTTTCAGTCCATTTCACAGTATACACAATTTATCAAAATTGAAAATAGAAATAAAACCATAAATCACTATACACGTGAATATTAAAAAATGGAAACTGAATCTCTTCAATGTGGGCAATATCTCTCTTGTTCCAAGATTGCTCAACTTTGGTTGGTAGCTCTCAGGTGGGATGGATAAAAAAGATTGATATATGAATTGTTTAGTAGTGGTTCTGGAAACAAGAAACTACTCCCTCCATCCCACTTAAGGAGTTACAGTTTGACTGTGACTTTTGCAGTCAAACAAATAACCTTTCACACTCAAATTTAAGCATGAATTACTAATTTTTTAAAAACATTATGAAAAAGAAACTTGTAGTATTTAATATTTATTTTACAAAAGGTATAATTTGTTTGCTAAAAGTTAATAGAAATTTCTAAAAATTCATTTGAATGTTGGTCAAGTTGACCATAAGAAAGTGGAACGGAGGTAGTTACTTTTTCCCCAAAGCAATTACTCCCTCATAATCTTGGGTTTTGCAATGCTGAGGGATATTTAAAGATGCATATAGTGGAAGTGATATACTGTCCTTATCTGAAGAATCTTAATTTATGTAAGGAGATGACATATTCAGGGTGTGTTTGGACGTTGAGTTTTTAAATATGTTTTGTTTTTGTTTGTGTTTTGTGTTTGTTTTGTGTTAATTTTGGTTTTGTAAGAGTTTTACAATTTTGCCCTTTAAATTTTAAAAAATTACATGATAGTGATGGAGAGAGTAAGAGTGATAGTTTTAATTTGATGTGATGTTCGATAGGATACAAAGGTGATATAGGGGTATGTAAAAATAATAGGTAGAGAGAGAAAACTTGTGTTTAAAAAACTTGTATTTTTTATTTGTATTTCAAACAACGTTTAAAAAACCGGACGGGTCAGGGGGGATGATGAAACTTTTTTTTACCCTCCAAACTGTCTTAAAGTGAGGGTATTGTAGGCACACACAAAAAAGGGCACCGTGCTAAGTTGCAACAGGTGAGCAAGTTAGCTTTTCCCATTTAAACACCTAAAAAATCAACTACAAATTGCTCATACTACAAGTTACGCTCTACAGCAAAGCTGAGGAAACATTTACCAAGTCTTAATCCATGCATTAAGGTATCTAGTCCTGTACAAGTTCAATAAGGCACCCAAATAGACTATATAACAAGCATGATATTGATTATAATATAACCAATCACCAATTACCAATCAGTTAAACCAAAATAAAATCTTCAATAGTGCACATTGCACACTGATATGCAGCATACTTTACCAGGAATATGGCCCACTTTTAACTCTCAATCATGTTGTTGCCCCACAAACAAGAGATGGATGCCTAACCAATCTTCACATAAAGATTGGAAGCAAGGTTTATAGTATTGCTACTAAATGGATATATCACATGTAATTAATGATATAAAACAAACAACAACTATTCAATGGCAAAATCAAACATAAGAGTTTCTTTTGCTAGACATTTGAGTGACATATTGTAGCTTAAAAGATTGAAATAGTATGTTCAATTTCAAGAAGGTGCAAGGTAAAAGTAAAAGTGATAAACATGGTGGTGTTCGTGTGCTTACAATCTTAACAGCAATGAAATTAAGATGCAAAGTTGCAAACAAAAAAGTTATGTTCCAGGCAAACTGTATAATTCACTAGTACAAAAGCAACTTTTGGAATGAAACTAATTACATTTTAAGCTATTGAACTTACTTTAAGGTTCAAAAAACCTATCATCGTGATCTGTATATAATGAACCTATTAATGGTTAAAAGATGGTCCAAAAAACCTTGGTCCTCTAAATTTCCATCCAAGATTTAACGAAAATGTTTAAACGAGGTTCAAATACCCCCTCATTGTATGAATTAATCTCATTCTTACCTTATTCTTCGGGATTCAAAGAGCACAGATGAAAAGATTCCCCGAAAACCCAAAGATACACATATTATAGTTTGTACTTATTGGGGCTATTACACCGTAAGGCCAAATTCATCCCATCAAGCCAATGTTCATCTCATGAGGCGACCATGGACACATGCTAGGACATTGACTTTATTTGCTTCAACTGTTACACTTATACCAATTTATGCAAGAACGCTAACCTAGATTTTTTGTTGCATTGAAAATCGTACCCCTTTATGTAAGAAAACTTAACTTTAAATTGATGAGATATTGTCAATAACTTCAAATCAATCGTGCCTAGACTAAGATCAATGATTAAAATTAGAGTGATGGCTGCTATTGCAGTTTAATGACTAGGTAGACAGTTGAACGAAGAGAGAATGAGTGAAATCGAACTAGCGAGAGCAGATGCTGTAAGAGGTAAAATGAGTGGATATCTGGATAAAGGGCAAGGGGTGAAGGTGGAATTCGGAGAGCTTGTGAACAGTGTTAGATGACGGAGATGGGGCAATAGTGGCAGGGAGGGGGAAAGACAAGGAGCGTCAAGGTAGGAAGATTGAGTCCCATTGGCTTAGTTAAAGTTACTAAGCCAAGTATCCCATTCTTCCTACCTTGACGCTCCTTGTCTTTCTCTCCCTCCCTCTATCTCACTTCTTCCCTCTCGGTCGCTCACCTCTCTCTCCATCTCAAACTCTCAAGTCTCAATCGCTCAAGGTGAGGCGCTGCCGCCGGCGCAGGACG
>JAOTQG010125224.1:0-10309 GCA_025631175.1 Iris virginica | reverse complement strand
CTTGAACCAAGTATTAAGTATAAGTTCCTCATTAGGTGCAAATAGATCAAACATTCAAAACATTAATGACATGCTCAGGGGATTTAAAAGTTGCATGAACTAAATCTTCAAATTTTGTAATAGTGCGTTCTTGATCTTCGTGATCAATTTTTATATTGAGTGTGTAGGCACTCCTAGTAAAGAACGCCCATAATACATATAAATATTATAAATTATGTACATAACATCATTTATGTGCATTATGTATATATTATGTGTATAATTTATAATCTCTATGTGCATTATAGACACACTTTGCTAGAAATACCTAAACACTCCATATAATTTTTCCTTCACGATATCCATACAAATATGGCCTATATTCAACGCATGGTTGATCATTAACTATCTTTTAAATCATTCCCATCAATAAAAAGTGAGTTCAAATTTTTTATTCTATTTATTATTTTACATTCTGTCTTATTTTTTAAAAATTTTATTTTAATTACTTAAAAAAATCTTAAAATTTAAAATTTATAAAATATAAAATATTAAAACAGAAGATAATACATCAAATGAGAGATGAAATTTAGATTCCCAAAAAGTGGAGTGCTAGTCGCAAATTATACTGATCCTTTCTTGGTGTGCCAATTTTTTTTTAAAATGTACATAAAATTTATGAATTATGTATATAATATGAATATAAAATGTATATAATAATTATGAACGTGATAATCATATAACTCATATATATTTTATATTTATATTATATATATAATTTATAATCTTTATATATATTTGTGAAAAAAATAGATATTTCTAATAAGGAATGCCTAAACACTCGATAGACTAATAGGGTCAACTAGAAAACAGTAGGAGGTGTTAAACTACAAAGGAGATAACAATAAACCCTTTACACGATCAAAATGTTCTGACACACATCCATAAAATAGGATTAACCACATATTTAGGTGAAAGTTGCGTACGACGCGTCTCACTCAATTCACA
This sequence comes from Iris virginica, assembly GCA_025631175.1. Lineage (NCBI taxonomy): Eukaryota > Viridiplantae > Streptophyta > Magnoliopsida > Asparagales > Iridaceae > Iris > Iris virginica. Next base: position 9,322 of record JAOTQG010125224.1, on the reverse strand, counting down.
TTGACCCCCACAAGTCCCACTAACACCTCCCTCCCTCTCCACTCCTCTTCCCACTCTCTTTCCTCTACAAGAATCTCCCTCCTCCCTCTAATTTCCTCTCCAGGAGCAGATAAAGACGAATGTCTCACAAAAAGCCAATTCCAAACTAAATCCCAAAGAAACAAAAAAGATAGAGAAAGAAAAAGACCCACCCAAAAAGCAAAAGCTAAAACCCTGACTTTCTCAAATTCCCCCCCTCCCCAAAGTCATGTGCAAAGCTTTGTTCTCTTCTCTTGTTGCAGTTTTTTGGTTGGTTAATACTGTAAACTGTGTATGAACTGTTTGGTTGAGTTGGGTTTTGGGTAAATTAATATAAGGACAATGGATTCTCTGGGGTTGGATGACATAATCAGGAGATTGCTGGAAGTGCGAGGGAGACCAGGGAAACAAGTGCAGATGTCAGAGGCTGAGATCAGACAGCTCTGTTTGCAGGCGAGGGAGATTTTTATGCAACAGCCGGTTCTTTTGGAACTTGAGGCTCCCATCAAGATCTGCGGTACCCTTCCTCTCCCTTTTCTTCTTTTATATATTGCTTTTTTTTTTAATGTTAAATGTTAATTCTCGGTTTGTCGGGTTTGCTTATTTGATTGTTTTGAAGTGGGTTTGGTTCGCTTTTGAATTTGGGTTTTTGTGGTTGGTTGAATTGAAATTGGTTGTGGGTTGTCTGGGTAAGGGAATAAATTCATTTGCCATGTGATTATCATGCTATGTATTTCGTTTTTTATTGTGTGTGTGTTCTGGAGTTTAGTTTTCAGTTGTTTGTTGTCAGAGGTTTGGGAATGGTATCTAGTTCCCGGATATTTGTCTAGTTCTGAGCTTTACTGTGAAAGATATTCTTTTTGATGCCCAGGTCTGAGTGCATATGATAAACAATTGAAGAGTTCACATGTCCTCAAATGCTGTGTATATTTCCTCTTTTTGGGGTATGGATGTTTTCATCAGTGCTGATGTTCTGTGCTAAGTGCAAAGTCTCTCAATGGTTTGTATTTGAAATGTGTGATGTAAATGCTTAGGCTGCTTTCTTCGAAATTTGGTCATCTTAAAAAGTTCCGTTTAGACTTGTGTCTCATTCATGTTGGCACCTATATTGGACGCCACGACAAAATCTTCCATTCTGATTGGGTAACTATAAGTACCACACCCAATTGAATATATTTTACTAGAATTTCCCTAAAGGTTGTTGGAGGCTTCTCTTTGTATAGTTGTATAGGAGTTCAGAAAGTTGCTTCACTGTTTAATTTAATGAATTTGTTAATGAAGAGATCTTGAATTTGTTAAGTGAAGAGATCTTGATATTAAATAGTTCAAAACGCGTGTTGCAGAAGCCTTGAAAAAACAATTGATATCTATCTGTCCAGGAAATATTCAAGGAACAATCTGCCTTAGGAGAGGCAGGTTGAGTTTGATTAAGTGGAGGTCAAGTTGAAGTAGGATATAATACTGATTTGAACTTGTAAGATAATAATGTACTGAAGGAGAGAAAGAAAGTTGAAACAGATTTACTTGTTTGTTGGAACAGAAATGCGGCGAAGATTGGGGGTGTGATATAAATATCAATGTTCATATGTATATGATTGCCTGCCAAGATTAGATGCTATATAGTTCTTAAAGGGTATGAGTTCAACCTTTACATTGATTCTTCACGGAATCACGAAATTCACCTGAGGTTCTCAACCATTCATTGCATGAGAAACTTTTGACTGTCCATCTTTAGTTGGGATTTGGCGAGAGGCCTACAAAATGGGAATTGCAGCGCAGTGGAGCACCAGGGTGGTCAATATGTTAGTGGTGTCATGTAGGTGGTGATGGGAAGGCGCAATAGGTGCTGGTGACGTTGGTGGCATGCTTTGTTGAATAATATTTGTTGGAATTGTCAACATTTATTGTATTCTTAATCATATGATGTTTCCGCCACGATTTACTTTCCCTCGGTTTATTGAAGGCCCTTCCCCGATGGAGTGGTAAGTGATTGATCGCACAGGGCGTACAAAATTTGAAGGGCCCAATTTGTTCTGTTGGGGTTTGATTGAATCAAATAAGTAATACAACAGCATGTGACAAAAATGTAATTAATTCAAAACAATTTGTCTTTTTGTTTCAAAATAAGTAACCATTATTTTATTTTGGGGTATTTTGAAGTAAGTATTCACATCCTCTTTTGGAATAAAAAAAGTTTAAATCATTAATTTCTTTTGAACCCACCACCAGTTCTCTTTTTATCCATAGAGTTTATTAATTCAACTACTTCCATAAGATTTTGTGCAATTTAAACTAAAACACTTAGTTGGAATGGAGAGAATAAGAAAAGTCTGTAATAAAAGTTTAATTTAATAATTAAAAAAAAAGAAAATATCTTTTTCCAAGGGTTTATTTTTAAAATTTAGTGCAATGCGTTCGAAATCATAGGGACGGCTGGTTGCAGTTGAATTCAATATATGCTGTGTGTATTTGGGTAAGGTTACTGCTCATCATGTTAGAAAGAATATTTGCTACTAACCGTAGTTTACTCCTTACAATACTATACCAAATTTCTGTGTAATTTCTGGCTTAAAGTAAACTCAGTAGGTAACAGTACACTTCAGTCTTGGGAGACGTAATCCTTAAATGGGTAGCTTCACAAGGTGGTAAAGTAGTGGAGCAATTATTTTGGTGATTCAAATTTCGAGCATAGCCAAAGGGAAAAAATTGCTGACAAAACATAGCTGTAAGAAACCTATTATGAGCAAATTGTAGCTTAGAAGGGTCAAGCTGAATGTTGTACAGAGCTTTAATGATATATACGCATCATCTGATATAAACTTTGGAGAAAGACTTTTAATTTTCTGAAAATTATTTGTGGCTAATGAAAACACTGTGTTTTCTATTTGGTTAGCTTCTCGACGCTGTCCCGGGGAATGTGTTCCACCATGTTCCATATACAACAAAATTTTACTCCCTCCGTCGCTAATTGATTGTCCCGTTTGATTTTTGAAAAGTCAATCTAATATATTATTAAAATAATTATTTAAGATATATTTATTGTGTTTTGAATCTAAAATTTCAACCTTTGTAAGATTATTAAGTAAACTATTAATAACCTTTTCTTATAACTTGTCATAAGTAAAGTCTAATAAATTTTTTAGTAAAGTTGACCCCAAAAAAGTCAAAACAGGACATTCATTTAGGGACAGAGGGAGTATGAGAAACATACCCAACTCATACACAAACATACGAAAGCAAAATTAGTGGTTTACAAAAGCTAGACTTGAAAATCTAGCGCGTTTTATGGATTAAACTATAGAAGTCATTTTGTTTTGATATTTTTGTCGTTAACTATCTAAAATTAATCTAGCATAACATGGTTGCTTAGACAATCTTTGTGTTGGTTCATATGCCAGAAGCACGATCAGTACGTTTTATGATAAATGCTACATTAAATGCCCTCCCCATATTCTTATCTTAGTTTATAGGCCCTAACTGTAATCTTCTCCAGTTCTAGCTGCAAAAACTTTAGTGCCTTCACGAAAAGTTTAACATGCTTATTTTTATTAGCCACAAGCATTTGGATTGTGTCAAGACTAGATATTTCTCTGTTAATTTCTGTAACATTTGCACAACTCTTATACTGATTTGCACTTCAGTTTTTGGGTGTTTGAGTGGTAAAGGTTGGGGCTATTTTGATAGCAATTGGCTGTATAATTCTTGTAAAATGGCCATGCTTTAGAATTGACTACTAAATGCTACTATTTATATTGTAGGTAATATCCCTTGATTTCTCTCATAGATTGAATTGTAAGTTTCAAGTATTTTCGTTGAGGTTGCTATGTACAGTAGCATACACTTGAGAATGCTCCCTCATTTTTCTGGTACCAAATATATCCGATATGAAGTCCGCATATTTACTTAAAGCTCTGAATATTACCACAACCAAATTACAAGCTAAAGGCTTCCACAAGGGTGGCACTGTAGTTCAGCAACTTGAATGTGGCCAAATAGAGGATATATATAGCCAGAGATTAAAGTGCAGTTATTACTGCCAAGATGAAGACTCACAAGTCTTGCGAAATAAATAAAATGGACTCCCTAGGAATAGTGCCACTGTTCAGGCAAGGTCCAGATGGCTCTGAGTTTTTGCTGGGGGAAGAGGGATGGAAAGAAATGCTGTGATGGGAGGTTAGGAACTCCAGAAACCAAGAATGCCTGAGAATAGCTATATTGCCATGTCTAGCAGAACTCCCAAAACTCGCAAGGTAGTTAGCAGGTAAAGGCTAAACAAAATACAGAAAATGTTGTAGCTAGGGGTGATAATATGGTACTCATTTGAACCATAGCTTAAAGTCATCCCGGGAGTGCCACGGCCAGAAGAGATTTTGAGTTTAGCGTTAATATGCAGAGCCTATGGAAATTCGAAATGTATATTTAGGTTTTAAGAATGAAATCGTCATTCTTATTACTCCCCCCATTCCAATTTTAGTGTCCACTATTCCTTAATAGGATGTTTTAAAATAAGTGTCCACTTTCATTTTATAGTATAGAAAGGATGGATTGTGTCCACTTACTGACCTCTAATTCAATTGTGTCCACACATTTTGATTTGCATTAATCTGTGTGCAAGTAGTAACATGAGAGGGATTTTGCTGGTGCTAAACAAACAAGTATTCTTTACCATATCACTCCGATAAAACCATATAGTGGTGTAAGTTGCTATTACTTTATTATTTCGTTTGACTCAAATGTAAAGACTGGCCCGAAAATCGAATTATGCAAAATATGAATGCAGCTTAGTAAGCGCCCTTTACACTTTTTGAATTTTATGATTTAATTCAGCATGACATGACATCGTTTTCCAATGGGTTTAACAAAACTTTCCTTTTTTGCGCAAAATGAAGTATTCCTTTGCAAGCCTCCCAATGCACATGATGATCACATTTGGGTCAAATTGCAAATCTAATTCTCATTAAATGTGAGGCCATGAAAATCAAAGTAAAAAATTTCCATGTTTTGAAATTAGCACCAAATCGGATACATGGCACTGCTAAATGAAGTTTCCAATTCATTTTTTTTTTGAAATGTGTGTGAAATTGATGCCCGTTGCCAATTATATATACAAAAGTGAAGGTTTTTTATATTTGGTTCTCTGTCGGTCTCGAACAATATCTCTATCAAAGTAAGTTGGAATGATTAAAAATAGTCGGATGTATAGGAGAGAGAGAACTTATAAAAATGAAATAAAATAGTAAATAAAATAAAAGAAAAATTGTAAGCTTACTGTCACTAGATATGGAGAACTAAAATAGAGATATTTCTATACATAGTAAGTGAATGAAACCTCATTTTTTAGTCACAACTAGTAAACCAGCAGTGAATTAAAACGTATGTATTTTCTTAAATTCGAATTCCATTGAGTTCAACTTTCTTGCATTTGTATTTGGTGCAAATTAGATTTGAAATAGCGCCAAGCATACTACTCTTGTTGTGCATTGCAAAAAAATGCTGCCATGTGGCACAAGGATAAGTTTTATCGAGCAATCAGCCATTGGAAAAAGATGTTGCCTCATGCTAAATTAAAGCACTATTTTGAAGAATGCAATTGAGTTTAAGTGATGCAATTTTTTTTACATAGGGTCACTCAGACCATCTGGTGTGCATAAAGAATGCTACATAAGTGCCATACTGAATGCAGTTATGGTCTTGTTCAGGCAAGGTAACTAGCAGGCGGAGGGGGAGGGGAGAGAAAGGCTTGTGCGACAGATTAGTTTCCGAGGAAACCTAGAATGCCTATGAATTAGTATAATGCTGGGCCATGAAAATTCTCAAGAGTGGCAAGGTAACTAGCAGGTAGAGGCTAAAGGAAATACTTAGAATGCTCAGGTACCCTCTGAATATCTTGAGCTTACGAGTTAGGTGTTGCATACAGAGACTATGGTAATTTCTAGAATGTTGTGGCACAGTGGCAGGAAAACTCACATAGTTGATGTAGCAGGGCAATTCTAATGGAGTACCTGGTACAGTGGTACTGCTGCTGAAACTATCCCGTTAGGTTACATTATTATGTAGAGTAACCAATCATCTTTCCTGGGAGTTGTCTTGCATAGTTGATATGGAAGTCGAATCCAAGAGAATACTGAGAGGATATTGGTAAATTTGGCTCACAACTATACAGAGCAAGTTGAAGGAAAAATGTATACTACAAGCATGTATTATTACGGAACTCCTTGATGAGCATTCACCCAAGCTTAGAGTGATCAAGCTATATGCCTACATGGTACAAAGATGTGCTAATCTTGTAACATGATTTGTGTAGGTTCAAAGATGTAAATCTTGTACTTTCGGATAATGATTATCTGAAGCGATTCTCGCTAATGAAATCATTCTTTCTCAGTCATTTGATTATTCTCATGAAAGTGGGTCAAAAAGGGTGACCTCATTTGTTAGGCGCATAATTTGCAAGAAAGTAACACATACTCATGGACATGCCCAGCTCTTTGAAGCCAAAAGTAAACTGTACTTCAGAAAGATGCCATGGAAAGCTGAAACATAAATCCTCTGGCCAAAGAATGGCCATTTGGCCACAGTAAACTCATTAGAGGCTGGCGTTTAGCATATTAGACACAGAGTGACGTATAAACAGAAAACAAAGTTATATTTTTTGAACTTATGTTATGTTACTTACATTTTTTCTTCTTTATTTGAATATATATTCAATGTTAGGTCTTAGATGTATTACATTAATGTGAATTGCATTAATCTGTTTCTGCCTTTTATCTTTACAGGGAAAAAGATGCTTGATATTAGTTTAACATTTCTCTTCCTCTTGATTGTCAGGAGATATTCATGGTCAGTATTCTGATCTGCTGAGGCTTTTTGAGTATGGTGGCTTACCTCCAAAATCTAATTACTTATTTCTGGGGGATTATGTTGACCGTGGGAAGCAAAGTCTGGAAACTATTTGCCTACTCCTTGCATATAAAATAAAGTACCCTGAAAACTTTTTCCTTCTGAGGGGCAACCATGAATGTGCTTCTGTTAATCGTATATATGGATTCTATGATGAGTGTAAGCGAAGGTTCAATGTTAGGTTGTGGAAAGTATTCACAGATTGTTTTAACTGCCTACCTGTGGCTGCTTTGATCGATGAGAAGATACTCTGCATGCATGGTGGACTATCTCCAGACTTGCATAATTTGGATCAGATCAGGAATCTACAACGTCCATCTGATGTCCCAGAAACTGGTTTGCTGTGTGATCTACTGTGGTCAGATCCTAGTAAAGATGTTAAAGGGTGGGGAATGAATGATAGGGGAGTTTCCTATACCTTTGGTGCTGATAAGGTGACAGAGTTTCTTCAAAAGCATGATCTTGACCTTGTTTGTCGTGCCCACCAGGTTTAAATTCATTTTTTGTTAAATTAGTGTTTGTTGTAATTCAAGATGTCAGTATGTGTCTAAAATTATTCCTATGCAGGTTGTTGAAGATGGCTATGAGTTCTTTGCTGATAGACAACTAGTAACTATATTCTCAGCGCCAAATTACTGCGGGGAATTCGATAATGCTGGTGCCATGATGAGTGTGGATGAGACCTTAATGTGCTCTTTCCAAATATTGAAACCTGCAGAGAAGAAGCCAAAGTTTGGCTTTGGGAGCACAACTACAACCAAGACTGGAACACCTCCAACAAAAGCCAAGGTATAATTTATCTTCTGCAAAGACAATTGTTTTTATAAGTAGGATTGGTTGCTCTTAGTGACATCTGAAGTTTTTTCGTTCCTTTATATAGTTGTTTGTCAACACATGAGATGCACACAGTTAATTGAAGATCGGGAAAAAAGTACTTCTTGTATGGAGTGAATAGGTAGCTTTTAAAGTATGGTACAGCCGTACAGGGTTAGTTCAGAATTGGACATGGAGGCTTTCAATGTTTATTTTTATTTACGTTTGAGTTAATTTTATTTATTTAAATTTAGTTATTGATGGAGAAAAATAAATCAGCACTCAGCAATTGCTAGGACCGATTGAACTGGTGAATAACATTATGTTAGGATATATTTACTGGATATAGAAAAATGCTTATTCTTTAGTGTAAGTTAAGTTTGTATACTTACAAAAAGTTAAAATTATTACATTGGATGGCTAGACTTAATTACACAGAACAGTCATTAAAGCAAAGTTAACATTTGTTGTTCCAAGTGGTAGAGCCAAGATGTGTGGTGGTCGAGTTAACATTTTTTTAACTACTATTATTTTATTTTCGTGGGAAGGGAGGGGATTTATAATGTTTTTACGATAAAAAATCCTCAAGAAAAACTCGAAATCCTGAACTGAACTTGAATAAGAATTGAATTCAATTGCTCGTGAGCAGCTCAGGTCTATTTGAAATTCAAAAGCAACTCAGCAATGATCGAACTCGAACTCGAACTCGATGAAAACTCAACTCAATATGCGTTCATCAAATTCGAGGTCGAACACCTCAAGACCAATTGAATTCAGCTTGCATACAGCTCAAGTGGTGGCCATTTGATGTTGATGGTACTGGTTATGGTCATAAAGTTGGCAGATTTTTTGTCACCATGGGGCTTCTGGCTCTCTTTAAGATCTATGGAGTCTCTAATGTAAAGCGATCAGACTGATGGTGGTAATGAGCTTTGGTGATTTGGTGGCCTTGAGACCAGAAGTCACATTAATTTTCTTGAAGTAACTATCTTGCCTTATTTAGGTAGTAGAGATAGTAAAGTAAGAAGTAAATAGTTTTGGTTTCAAGAATTAACCCTTCAGTTTGACCATGTGATTGTACATGACGTGGTCGTCAGAAAAATTGATAGTTGGGCAACCATAATTATGAAAATCGAAAGGCACACCAAAGTGCACAAGACCTCTGGAGCAAAAGGTGTCTAGGGAAAGGCAAGGTAAGGGCTTCATGTAATTGAGGGGAGTAGTTAAAAATTATTTTGAATTCAGTCATGAATAAACCGTTTTTGGGTTCTTTGGACAATGTTACAATCGTATTAGGGCCTTATAAACTAGGGTTTTTAGCCCTCAATTGTTTGGTTTGCTTGCAACCATTGTTGTCGACAGATGCCTCGAACGGCTCAGTCGAGGGCTTGATCACATAGAGTGGGAGTGAAAGCGAATGTGATAGACCGAAAGTGTTAATTTCGCAAAATACTTCACAGCAGAAGCAACTTCGGTCCGTTAAATAATAAATATATATATATATATATACACAGGAAGCTAATCAAATGAGAATCACAAATAATTAAGGAACCTAGGAACTAATCTTGACCGTTAGATCTATGAAAATTAACGC
>JAOTQG010125213.1:0-10309 GCA_025631175.1 Iris virginica | reverse complement strand
TCATTTTACCGAAATTAAGGAAGTTTGCTTCAAAGCTTCATAAAACCATAACCCTTGGTGTGTCGATAAAACCATAGTGTGTGCACACTCTGACTTGATAGTTGGCAGAGATTAATTCAATAACTTGACTACAAAAATGACGCTCATTCAGTTGCAAAATTTCTTAAAGATATTACAGTATCATAAGAATGCAGAGAGTAACAATCACCGATTTGCATTACTAACACTAGGCAACTGCATGGAGCCAACCAAACAGCAAAAGACGTTGGCGACATGGAAATTAGAGAAAAACTATAACAACTACTAGTATTAAGCAAAAATTGAACATTGCTTCGCACGTATACCCTTGAATCAGATGCTGAAATTATATCTAAACATATTATTAGTACATGTCTGCCCATTTGATTACTTAGAGGGATAATCAGCATTTGCATAAATCCGCAAACTCGAAAAGATGCTAACAACATTTTACAGCAACAAGTTCAAACATCATTATTGTTTTATTTTCGAGAGTTCCAAATTCAGTCAAATTGCAAGCTTAAACAAAAAACTATGAAGAATTCAAAAAAATGAGCTTCCCGTAAAGGAGTTTCAAACGAAATTTACAACGGACCTTTGGCTAGGATCCTCGTCAGCGGATTGAGCGACAGCGCGAGACCGACCCATTAAAAACCCGAATAGCGCGCCCGTTTAGCCCGAAAACCTCGAAGCTAAGCTCACGAAGCCCTAGAATCTTTAATTCGTAAGGAATAAATGCAAAATTGAGTAAACTAGTATTCAAATTAGGGGGAAATTGGGAGTTCAATCAGATCAAATACGCAGAAAATACCAATATCGAGACATTTTCGAAACCCTTAATTTAGTTTCAATTTCGTCCCTATTTTTATATAAATAACATTTAGCCTCCTTAAATTTTGTGATCCCTTACAAAAGTTGCCCGCTTGGTCTTAAAAGCATAAGTTGCTATATTTTCGGAGCCGCAATCTCTCTCTCTCTCTCTCTCTCTCCAGCTAGCGGTTTCCGGTCGCTGCCAAAGTTAGAACCTTTTCTTCCTCGTCTACGCTTTGACCAATCGTTGACCAGTTGAGCCGCTCTTATTCTCTCAGGTAAGACCATTGTTTTCAGCCGGCACTGCTTTCTTGTCTGTTGAAGGAATTCTGAACCCCAAGACTTGCCCACCACCTGTTCGTTAAAATGTCCCTCATGAAACTTTTGATTAAAACCTTGTTTGCCTTCATAAGATGAAAAACTCTTCAACTGGGTTAAATAGTTCTTGGTTTTCGGGTGATTTGATGAGGAATTTGTTTGCTTTATTAGATTCTTTCCATTAGCTTTGGATGGTATGTTGGGATTGTCTCTCATTACTGTTGTTTAATGCTCTTACAGGAATGGTAGGGTTATCTGTAGGGGAGAAGCATTTTATACAGGGAGGTATTGCTCAAGACCTTCGCTCCGATGGTCGAACAAGATTGAGTTACCGCCCCATTCATGTTGAAACTGGAGTCATCGCTCAAGTAGATATTTCTTGCTTTTGGCTTGTGAATTTTGTTTGCTTTTGGTTAGTTCGTCAATCCTTTTGCTGAGCAGTTTATCTGTACGGGCTGGATGACAGGCAAATGGTTCTGCAAGAGTGAGAATGGGCACGACGGAAGTTATAGCTAGTGTGAAGGTACTCCATATTCAGGGGGCCTTTGGGTCATACTATTTTTTTTTAAAAGTCGGTGAGACCGAATTTGTTTGTGTTGCTTGTGCAGGCTGAACTTGGAAGACCAAATTCTTCGCAACCTGACAAGGGGAAGGTTTCAATACATATTGATTGCAGTCCCACAGCAGGCCCAATGTTTGAGGTTGTACCTTTTGACTCGAATACCTATTTTAACATTTTACAGTAGTCGGTCCATTTCGCACCTGATGTATTTCATTTAAGTTTTGACCATTAGTATGCTGTGAACATATGAGGAATTGGTGTACATTTTGGTTTTAGTGGAGGTCTCTTTTGGTCATCAATCATTGTACATGGGTTACCTCCTCCCCCCTCATCTGGCATAGCTTTAATTGGTGATCTTTTACTTATCAAATTAAAGGTTCTTGTATGAAAACATGTGTGGTGGTAGGGAAAGTCGGACACTTCGGCTAGTATAAAGCAATCATATTTTTTGTCTTTTCATATGCATGTATAACACGTGATAACCATCTATTTTAACTGTTTCAAGATTATGGCCAGGCACTCAAAAAATACATACATCTTCCCATAATCAATTTAGCTGGTGCAATTCTATGATGCGATATTGTTGGATTTTTATGTATTATGTACCTTGACGTTGGATATTACCATAATGGAGATCATGAAGGATTTCAACTGCTTGTTTGAGTAGCCTACAAGTAACCCTAAGTTGGAGTTTTGTATGTATCAGCAGGCACCATCTAGGTTCTATGGTAGAAACTGGTGGAAATGAATAAGAGATTTATATAGACTCTAGAAAGTCAAACAATTTGTTCGTCATGGCTTGCTCATGGTGTTCAAAATCAATGCTTATCCTCCCTTAACTTAAGAGGAGAACTGTACAAAAGCTTCCTGCCTTTTCTGGGACTTTGATCAATTATCCTAAGCCGTCTCTACTTTCTCCATTTGAACAGGGTAGAGGTGGTGAAGATTTGTCCATGGAACTCTCTACAGCTCTAGAACGATGTCTTTTGGGTGGTAAAAGTGGAGCAGGTACAAGCCTAAATAAAGAAGAGACATGTCCATGATTCTTAAAATTTTTGTTAGTAAACCAGTTCCCTCTGGCTATTTAAGCATTGTGCTTTTACCTGGTCAGTTTCTTAATATTATTTTGCACCAGGAGCTGCAATTGATCTCTCATCGCTGTCGATCGTGGAAGGAAAGATCTGTTGGGATCTATACATTGATGGCCTTGTGGTGAGCGCTGATGGAAATCTGCTCGATGCCTTGGGTGCTGCCATCAAGGTACTAATTATTTTTCCTTATTAATACTGACCAATAGGTATGTGGAATTTGCCTGCTGATATTATTTTTTTCCCAGGCTTGTTTGAGCAACACGGGCCTTCCTAAAGTTGATGTGGCTGCTGCTGCTGCATCTTCTGATGAGCAGCCAGAAGTTGATGTGAGCGACCAAGAGTTTTTACAGTTTGACACCTCAAGGGTACCTGTCATCGTTACTTTAACCAAGGTGAAGCAAGTTTGTTGTTACAATCTTGTAACTGCAAGTAATCTCTACTTGTTGCTTAACTTCATGCTTTACTTATGTAGGTTGGGAGGCACTATATTGTTGATGCAACTTCAGAAGAGGAATCCCAAATGAGCTCCGCAGTCTCTGTTTCAATCAATAGGCATGGGCATATCTGTGGACTGATCAAACGAGGGGGTGCAGGTCTAGATCCGAGTGTCGTGCTCGACATGATATCAGTGGCTAAAAATGTAAGTGAGCAGTTAATGAACAAATTGGATTCTGAGATAGCTGCTGCTGAAGCTTTTGAAGAGCAGTCGTGATCGTGTTAACATTTAATCAGTCCCTTAACAATACTTGTTTGTAACTCGAAGACCTATGGTTTTACACAATGTTATGTAGTGAGGATTCGCTGAATAGATGCAAACATGATACGAAGGGCAGTGTACTATCGTTATTGAAAAATCAGTGAGCCTGCCTTCTGGTTCACCTTCTTTTCCATCTGTTTCTACGGCGCTCTCTCACAGGAATTTGGTAGCTATCTTTATTGCAAAGGAAAGTTGGATCATTGATTTTTCAGTTATACATAGCGCCATCACAAATTATCAATGAAAGTCGGTAAGCCATTTTTAACCAAATCACTTTTGCTGGGTCTCTGTTGTACAAAAAGGAATTTGTTTATTTGCTTCACTGACGTATGATGCTTATTTATATTTCCAAAAAGAAAACTTTATTGTATATTTTGCAAACACTATTAAAAATAAAGTTTTATTATCTTAAAATTACAGTAAAAATATTTATACGTAGAAATGAATTTTGAGACAAAAAGTCGAAAGTGAGTAGATCTTTTTTGGAAGGAGGAAGCATAAAATTAAATGGTGCTCCTTATTAACCACGATAATATTATTCTTGTATATTTTGATTTACTGTTTCGGAAAAGAAAAATAAAAAAAAAAGAAAAAAAAGGAATTAAGCAGCAGGTTCGCATGTTCAATAAAGATATTTTATTGATGTCAATGTGGGATTATGGTGACACCTTGTTTGTTGGGAAAATACTATTCCAAGGAACATATAATAGGTTATCTCAACGGCTTACTTGATAAATATACCCCCCTGTACTTAGGTTTGTACTTGAGATTTGACCCTATACAAATTTTACTGTCAAATTGGATAAGTAATTTCATATAAAAATACAATATTTTCCTTCCATTCAATTTCTACCAAATCGACTAATGAAAGTTAACATTTACCACCCCTAATTATACTAATTCTTCAAAAAAATCCCCAACATCAAAAACTATTTTCATATTAAATAAGTATAAAAATTATTATTATTATTATACTACTAATTATTATATGATATAAGAAATTACCGAACAATCACAATTTAAATTTGATATAACTATTTATAATATCAAATTAATATCAATTTAAATCTCTAAATATAATAAAATGAGAAGTTATTTTTTTTATATTAAAACTTAAAATTCAATTAAATATATTAATAATTTAATAAATTATAACTTATATAATCTTATATTTATATTTTTTATGTTTTAAGAAAAACAAAATGACAAATATTTCAGGTATTGGAGTTTTTTTTTGAAATAAATAGTATAATAACGAATTATAAGTGTTAAATATAATAATTTTTTTTGTTAATTTTTTAACGAAAATCTAATGGCAGGACAATGTTGTCAGTTCTTTTCAAAATACTTGTCTAATCTTACAAAAAAAATTGTATAGGGGAAAATTTTAAATACACCCCTAAGTTCAGGGGTATATTTATCAAATAACCCTTCTCTCAACTGATTTTAGCATACAAAGAGGATCTCTATCTACTACAACCTATCTTGATCCCCCATGGAGCTGCTTCAATTCCCCACCTACTTTCCTCTCTTCTTCACTTTCCTCCTCTTTCTCAGCTTCATTTTTGCCAAAATTGTGAAAGGAGGTGGTGGCAAAGCCACAATTTTCGATGGTGATCATAATGAAATCCCAAAACTGCCTCCAGGGCCTAAGAAACTACCCATCATTGGAAACTTGCACCAGTTGAGTGGTGCACTCCCTCATCATGCCCTTAGAAACTTGGCCAAGAAATATGGTCCCATAATGCACCTTCAGCTCGGTGAGATCTCTCTTATTGTCTTCTCATCGGCCGATGCAGCCAAAGAGGTGCTAAAAACCCATGATCTTGCCATGGCAAACAGGCCTGAGCTTCTGGCTGTCAATATTATTGGATATGGTTCTACAGATGTGATTTTTGCACCTTACGGTCAATATTGGAGACAGCTGCGGAAGATTTGTGTGTTGGAGCTCCTAACCATAAAGCGTGTGCAATCGTATCGATCAATCAGAGAGGAGTTGGTGGGAGATCTTATTGCATTCATCGCCTCATCCTCGGGACGTACCATCAATCTCAGTGAGAAGCTCTTCAAACTGACCAATGACATAACTTCCAGAGTGGCGTTCGGTAAGAAGTGCAAAGATGGAGATGTATTCATCGCGGAGATCACGAAAGGTATCGAGATGTCCAGTGGGTTCGACGTGCACGATGTGTTCCCTTCACTTAAATTTCTTCATTGGATAAGCAGGGTGAAGCCGGCACTTGAGGAAATTCATCGCAAGATGGACAAGATTCTTGAAGACATCATCAATGAGCACAAGGAAGACATGGCCAGCAGCAGCAGAGATAAATCAGGCAAAGAAGATCTTGTTGATGTGCTTCTCAAAGCTCAGGAACGCGGTGACCTTGACGTTCCTATCACAACCAACAACATCAAAGCTGTCATTTTGGTACGTACCAAAAAACTAAACTTTCCATATTGCTGCAAACTGAAATAACTTCAATTTGATTTATTATCTAAAACTATCTAATTTTTTCTTTTCACAATTGATTCAGGATATCTTCACTGCAGGCAGCGAAACTTCGTCGACTGTTATATCATGGGCGATGTCTGAGATGTTGAGAAACCCAAGAGTGCTGGAGAAGGTGCAAGCCGAGGTGAGACAGATCTTTAGAGGAAAGAGCAAAATTGAAGAGACGAGCCTTCAAGAGTTAAGTTACTTGAAGTTGGTAATCAAAGAAACTTTGAGACTGCACCCTCCACTCCCTTTGTTACTTCCAAGGGAAGTAAGAGAAAGATGTGAGATCAATGGCTATGAGATGCCCATCAAAACCAAAGTCATGATCAACGCGTGGGCGATTGGGAGAGATCCAGAACACTGGACCAATGCCGACTGCTTTGAACCAGAGCGATTTTCTGGTTCTGCCGTTGATTTTAGAGGGGCAAATTTTGAGTACATCCCCTTTGGAGGTGGAAGAAGGATATGTCCAGGAATATCATTTGGAATCACAAACGTCGAGCTTCCACTAGCTAATCTATTGTACCACTTTGACTGGAAACCTGCGGATGGGATCAAACCCGAAGAACTTGACATGACAGAGGCATTTGGTTCAGTTGCCAAGAGAAAGAATGACTTGTACTTAACTGCCATTCCTTATCTTCTTTGAAAGAATGAAAACCTAGAAAAAGGGTGGTCCATGGTGAGATGTAATAAAAGACTTTGAATTAATGAAGGTCTGTTTTTCTAGTATAGGTACACCCCTATACCAAAACATTACTTGTGGAAACGTTCAACTTCAATTAATGAACCTACTGTACCACTTTGATCGGAAATCCACAGATGGAATCAAATCCGAAAGAACTTGACTTGACAGTCATTTGGCGCAGTTTCCATAAGAAAAAAGGTATAGTGGATAACTAACATGGCTGCGCCTGCGCATCTGTGATAGATGCATTGCAATGACAGTCCCTTTGCTCCTCAAATGCATTTAAAATACTTGTGGAAAAACATGACATGAATGGTAAAATGCAAGAAATAATGACCATTTCATCAAAACTAACAGTTGGGCAGTTTTTGCAGGAGCAACAATATTTGCAGTCCTGGTTTTTCATCGTTCACACATAGTTGATATCGGACAAACCAAAGATGCACTCATGTAGCATACACATAAACTCAAAACCATGCTTAAAGAAACATTATGAATATAGACTTAAATAATGCAGCTTTCATACATAATAAAACATAAGGTATTGTTTTGGCATCAGAAATCTGGCAGATTTTGAACAGAACAAGGCAAGCATGTTTTGCAAAGGGGGAAAGTGGAGGAGAGGAATATGAGAAAGGGATTGTTTGGTAGGAGGTAAATATCGAGAAATGGGAAGGTTGAGGGACTAGGAATATATCGACTCTCAACAATCCCCAAATTGAGTGAAAAAGTGGAGGGAAAGTGAAATGAACGTGGCGATCCAAGAAAAGGTCCATTTTACCCCTTCTTAAATGCATTACATAAGAAGAAATAGTTAAATAAATGTATAAATACATTTTATCTCATATGTTTTCTTGGTTCAACCAAAGAGCACAATGGAAAGATAATTACCATGCCTTTAGGACAGAAAGTTGATCTGTCACTTTGTCTCCTATAGTTCCATCCTTCCTACCAAACAAAGCATTTGTGTAATTATACCTATGCCCACCAAAATTAAATTCCAAGTTATGTGAAGGTTAATGGAAACTTGGATTATCAATGCACACTTTGTGCAGTATCCATGCAAACTTAGATTATGCAGTTAGAAGACTTAGTAGGTATTCGAATAAACGAAGGCAAAAACCAACATATGTCCAAATGGCACATGTTAAGAACCTATTTTTAGCAATTTTTACCTCGAAAACTAACCTAGAGGGCTTGCAATAGGTCATTATTCAGGTAAAACTTCTCGTAAGAACACTGTTAGGGTGTACCCTTAGGTCTCATGTTTGCCAAACCCATAAACAAATGAAAAGTGAGAAACCAACCATATTACCAAAAACTGAACATGTGAAAGCTATGTGCTAGTTTGATATGTGCAACTTGCTTAGTTGCTTATATGACCTATTACTGACCAATGATATTAACTGCGCCAGTGACATTAGGTGGGAAGTTTTACCAACCTAGCAGTAATCAAGCAAGCAAATAGCTGCCAACTTGCTCAATAGTATAGAAGCAACATTGAAAGGTTACGCAAGCATAACTACAATATGTAGCTTATGACATATTGTGACTTACTGGTTCATTCAGTTTTCTTCAACTTCAATGCTTAGTTGAGAAGAAATGCTTTTGGCTTTCTCAAACCCCTTGTGGCACAAAGTGCCTACCATTAATCTCTTTGGACAACCTCAGAGCCACTTCATCTTTGCCACATTGGTGAAGTCCATTATAAAGCTCATTCAGGACGCCTGAATCAGGAGCAGTACATCTCTTCAACATTTCCCTTACGATTTCCACTGCCCCTTCATAATCTTTATTGTTGCAAAATGAGGACATCAGCATTTTCAATGTATGCTCATTTGGTTGACAGCCACTCCTTATCATACTTTTATACAGTTGAAAGGCACGATCAGGATTCTTTCTTGCACATTGCCCACTAATTAGGGCAGCAAAAGTGGAGGAGTTAGGGACTAACTTCTTTTTATCAAGTTCTTTAACCAGATATGCAGCTTTCTTTGTTTTCCCCTGCCTGCATAGCCCTGAAATCAATGCATTGTATGTCAAGATATCAGCACTAATCCCATCCCGTGACATCTCCTCAAATAGCCGACCTGCCATCTCACAGTGGCCTAGTAGGGCATATCCATTTATCAATGTATTGAAAGTTACGGTATTGGGAGCCACATTCATGCTTTTCATCTCGCCAAAAAGCTTGTTTGCTTCATGCAATTTCCCATCCTTGCAGTATCTATGGATAAGTGTGTTATAAGTAACAGCATCTGGGCGGACCCCATTATTCTCCATCGTAGTTTTAACTTTCAATCCTGAGCTTAAAAGGTCCTGTTCACAATGACCAGCAATCAATGTATTGTACGATGCAACAGTAGGGCTTAGTCCCATAACCTCCATTTCTCTAAACAGCTCAACAGCCTTGTCTAACCTCCCTGATTTGCAGAATGCACCCATAACCATATTAAGGGTATAAACATTTGGTGACATCCGCGCTCGCTGCATATCTCTGTAAAACAATAACACGAGACCGGGACGATTGAAGCTTGTCATTGAGCTCAGGAGAGAATTGCACGATTCAATAGTTGGCAGAAACCCGTAAGCCTTCATACTATGGAACATATCAATGGCATTCCTCAACTTCTTCATATGAGCAAGGGCTTTGAAAAGGGAGTCAAAAACCCGAGGCGAGGAAACGCACATCCTATACGAGTGTAACATAGCATCAAAGATCTTAGAAGGAAAGAGATCATCCGAAGACGAACCAAGCATCTTCCTCAAAATTGCCTCTGAGGACTTAAACTTGCGGTTCTTGGTGAGAATGTGGAGAACCAAACAACTGGTTTCAAGGGTGCAGGATTCTGGGTTTCGAAGTTCAACCCATTTGAAGAACTCAAGAGAAAGGGCATAATCCAATTGGAGCTTCAAGAGTATGTGCTTCACCCGAAATGGGGTCAGCCCGGGGACTAACCTATGGAGCTTGGGCCAATCAGAGTGGAGGAGATGACTGTGAGCTACATTAACAAAGTCAAGATCTTGACCCTTGGGTTCAGGTATGGTTCGATGGGGGATTGGAATTGAATGCCTAGGAATGTCAAAAGAAGGGTTTTTCTTGGGAGAATCTAATAAAGTTGAAAATCCACGAAATTGCCGGAAATTCTTCATATTTCTAATTCAATGTTTCTCTTCATAATTAGCGTATCATGCAATGAGAAAATAAAAAGACCAATCTTTGAACCAAGTGAAGAGCTGCTGCTACAAAAGAGAAGGGCAATCACTAGCTTGGAGGGAGGGAGGGAGGGAGGGAGTTTCATTCACTAACCTTTGCCGGAAAGTGGGTTCGTAAGTGGTGGAATCGATAGGAGAGTTGCAAGGTGGAGGGAAAACAGGGGCGGGGCGTTGAAGATTATTGTCGGACGGCCACACGAGGAGAGGGTTGCACTTGCACCAACATTGATACAAGAGCTAAGCAAACTGGTGTGGTGGCGGAGCTGTGATGTGATTTAGGGTCAGATCACGAATACAATATATGATGATATTGAGTGATATGGTACTGTTCACAATATGAATATGAAATGAT
>JAOTQG010125212.1:4339-20754 GCA_025631175.1 Iris virginica | reverse complement strand
CTTTGGCCTGGTACGGGCCGGGGACTAGCTTGGAAGCATACCAATCCAACTTTCATTTTATATCTAATTTCTCTTTGTTCTTCAGTACTTATTAGTCACACACACTAATGTTAACTACAATATTTAGGGAGCTTTCTAAGAAACTACCTACCTCTTTACTTTTAACATTCGAACCACTGCCCGCCCGCCCGCCCGCCCGAATGTTACTTATGAATTATATTAATTCCCTCCATTTTATTTTAAGTGTTCACGATAGTGTCATATTATGAAGAAAAAATATATTATTTTAAAACACTTAAAATGAAGTAGAAAGAGTAGCTATTTTCTCGTATATCCAAAAAAAATCAGAATAACACCAATTCTAAAAGTAGAAAAATGAAGTCCGAGTATTGAATTTCATACATTATCAACGCGGGCCGTGGGGTGGCGCATGCGGTGATGTCAATTTGAGAAAAAAACGAAAAATTGAAAAAAAGAGGAAAAAAACAGAAAACGCCATGAGTAAAATGCAGATAGTGACTTTTGGTTTGTTGAGTGACGAGTAATTTTCCCGTGAGCATTTCATTTTGTTGGTATCCCCTCCTCCTCGATCTTCTTCAACCAAAGATTAAGGTTTAAGATACTCTTATTATATGACCTATTTAGGAGTTAAATGACGAGATAAGATCTATTTACCTTTCAATCCTATTAATGGTTCATTTAATTGGTTGATGGATGAAAAATAAAAAGTCAAAATTTTCAGCTCTTAGAGGTGGATAAATACTTTTCTCTTGAGTTGTTTAGTTGAACAAGTGAAAAGTTGAAATTTTTTATTTTCACTTACACGGTGCCAAGTGTCCGAAAAAATGAGAAATTTTGAAAAGGCTATAAAAAATTTGGGTGTGTTTGAAAGGATGATTGTTGATTTTAAATTTTTTTTTTTTAATTTTTTTTTGTGTTTTGTAGGGTTCTGATTTTGTAAGATTTTTACAATTTTGTCTTTTAATTTAAAAAATTACGTGATTGAGAGAATGATAGTTGTCATTTAATGTAATAGTTTGATAGGATATAAATATGAGTATAAGAATATGTAAAAAGAGTGAAATTTTTTGATTTTTTTTTTCAAACAAAGTGACAAAAGAGTCATTTCCAAATGCAGCCTTTATTCTTTTGTCTACCTTTCATCCCAATTTTAAAAAGTAAAATTTTATTAAAGAAGATGTATATTCTTTATTTTCCTCATCTTTTTTTACTATCACATTCACCCTCTTACAAAACAGATAAAAAAAAATAGAGTGTACCCCCTCTAATATAATTTTTCTCTAATTTTTTTTACCTTTGTTATGTGGGAGCAGTATTTATAAAGCACACAAGTGCTAAGTATAATACACAATTACATATAATATATATTTTAAAAATAGTTTACTAACTTTAAAACACTCGTATTCCTATTTTATCCCTCCTTTAATATAACAATACTATTCCTATTACATAAATTAATTTTTTTTAATCATATTTTCCTCCCTCTTTTATCTTCTTCTTCCTCACTTGATCATAAATCATTATCCCTAAACGACACAATTGTAATTTTTGTCCCAATTTCATTACTATCCAGCAGCTCCTCCGACATTTAAATCGCTCGGGAGATTTAGAGAATCAATTAGGATGAGAAATTGAAGATGAAGTAGAGCTCGCTCCATTATGGGATGTAATATTAATTGAAATGATCTAAAACGAAACGAATTAAGGTAGAAAAAATTAGTAAAAGAATCCAGCAAAAGATGAATGACCATTCTGTACGTGGCGCCGGCTTCCACAAACCAACCAAAAAATGTGGGACTCGGTTTGAGCCGAATGGAATACTACTAGAAATTAGAATACTACTAGAGCTAGCCTTTGACAAAGACCATGGAAATATGTTTGTCGTCAAATTATACTCGCTCTCACCAATCTACGTATTCGTTATTAATCAACCTTAAAATTATCAGTAAGCATCATGCATGCACTTTATGAATTAATATAACTCAAAAACATGTTCAAACTTGCTGTATATTCCTATTCCTCATCTCTTACTTTTACTATTCATTGGCTAGCTATGGCTGTTTTTTACAATTTCTAGTCAACCTTTGACTTTCTAATTCCTCATATCTCTAATTCCTCATCATATCTCTAATTCTATAAATACCCATTTCATTTCTCCCATTACATATACTCATATCATTCAACAACACACACAAAACGTTATATTACACACACATATATATACTAAACCTTCATTTAATCACCCACAGAGAGAGAGAGAGAGAGAGAGAGAGAGAGAGAGATGGAGATCAGTTTGCAGTTGCTGAGCTTTGCAATGGCTGCATTTGTTTCTTTTCTGGTGTGGAGGGTACTATATTCCTTTTGGGTATTGCCCATTCGGGCTCATCGGAAGCTCAGAAAGAATGGGTTTTCGGGCCCTAGTCCGAGTTTTCCTCTGGGAAATCTTGGTGATATTAGAAAAATAAAGACAAGTGCTGATGATGATCATCATCATTCTGCTTCTTCACTAAGCACTAGCACCATTAGCCATGATATTCATTCCAAAGTCTTCCCCTACTTTTCACAGTGGCATAAATCATATGGTAAGCTACCTATATAGCCTTAGTTAATTAGTGCATGGTCTGAGAACAAATGTGTGTGTGTGTGTTCTTTCTAGTTTGTTATAAAAAATATCTCAAGTGGGTAGTACATGTAAATTTAAGGTTAATTAATTAAAGTTGATGTGTTTTATAATGTATAATTTGTTTTTAAATCCAATATTATTATTATGGTTTAATTACAGGAAAGGTGTTTATGTATTGGTTGGGGACGGAGCCATTCTTGAATATAGCAGATCCAGAGTTCTTGAAGGAAATGTCAGCAGGTGTCATGGGAAAGAGCTGGGGAAAGCCTACTGTTTTCAAGAAAGACAAAGAGCCCATGTTTGGTGATGGCTTAAATATGGTCGAAGGCGACACTTGGGTTCGCCATCGCCATATTATCAACCCTGCATTCTCTCCCGCCAACTTGAAGGTATAATTAATTTCTCTCTCTCTCTCTCTCTCTCTCTCTCTCTCTCTCTCTCTCTCTCTCTCTCTCTCTCTCTCTCTCTCTCTCTCTTCGATTTGGAGCTACAAAAATGAAAACCCGTCAATTTAATTATGATCTTAATTATAGTCATAGTATACCTAGCTAATTAATTTGTGAAACGATTTATATTCATGATCTTAATAATAGGGTATGGCGAGCTTAATGGTGGATTCAACGAAAAATATGCTGGACCGATGGACAGCCTTAATTGACTCAGGCAAGCAAGAAATCGACGTGGAGGCAGAAACCATAAAGACAGCCGGAGAGATCATCTCAAGGGCTAGTTTTGGGTTGAGTTTCGAGGGAGGAAAGGTTGTGTTTGACAAACTACGAGCACTGCAATTTGCTCTTTACAAGTCTAGTCGCTACGTTGGGGTACCATTTACTAAGCATTTGTTTCTCAACCAAGACCTAGAGGCTAAAAGGCTTGGCGAGGAGATCGATCAGCACCTCTTAGACATCATATCGGAGCGAAAGAAGAGTTTCAAGAGTGATGAGCCTAAATTACAGAATAATTTGATTAGTTTGTTGATAGCAGAGAATGAGGGGGATGGAGGAGGGCCTAATAAAGAGAAGAAATTATTGACAAAAAAAGAGCTTGTGGATGAATGCAAGACATTCTTCTTTGGGGGGCATGAGACAACTGCATTAGCCCTGGCTTGGACTTTGTTACTTTTGGGCATGCACCCCAAGTGGCAAGATGAGCTTAGAGAGGAAGTTGAACAAGTTATTGGAGATAAAGAAATTGATGCCACCATGCTTTCTGGACTTAAAAAGGTAATTACCCCATCCCATCCATCTCATCCACTAATTCCATTATATATGTTACATCATTTTTCACTCTATTTTTTGTGTTTTCTTCATTTGTTTGTTTTCTCCAAATTTGGTCCCTTTGAGTTGAGTTGAGGGTCATGCTATAAACTACTAATTACGTACGTGTATCTTTACTGATGCACTTTTTAAAATCATTCACATATATTTAATGCACATGGTGAAGTATTTTAAGTTTTGGGATATGAAGGGAATGAATTAAGTGTTAGCCATCTCACTTTTGTAATACTACTCCATTTTATTTAAGTATTTATGATAGTGACATGTTCTGGGATAAAAAAGTACCTTTCAGAACATTTTAAATAAAACACTTTAAATAAAACGGAGAGATTAATTTTGACCCATTTTGCAAGCTAGCTAGAAACTAACTAACTCAATGCTGGTGCCATATATATTAATGGAAGGTCCATAGGTGTAGGGAGTCATAGATCGATGTTTTTTCAGGTTTAATTATGATTATATGATAAAGAATGTCAAGATGGGACGTTTAGGTGCGATGGGAATCAGAAAAAAAGGTCTTCAGAGTTGACCGAAATCCCAAGTTGGAGTGCTAGTCAACGCGTTCTATCTTATGTTTAAGAAATCTTTTTTATACGTCATCATGTCTGTCAAACCTACGATTTTTTTGGTCTTTTCCAAAACTGGATATCGCCTTGCTCTTACTTCTGTGTTTTCATTTCCTTAATTTGGATTTCACTTGTCCGTATGTCTTAGCGTAACTAATTTCCTTTTTGTAACTTCTCGTAAAATACAGATGGGATGGGTGATGAATGAGGTTTTACGGCTATATCCCTCGGCACCTAACATCCAAAGGCAAGCAAGAACGGACATTCGAGTGGGCAATCGGGTGATCCCAAACGGAACAAATATGTGGATTGACGTTGTGGCTATGCATCACGATCGTGATTTATGGGGCGAGGACGTGAACGAGTTTAAACCCGAGAGGTTCAAGGATGATGCGCACGGCGGATGCTCTCACAAGATGGGTTACGTTCCTTTTGGGTTCGGAGGGAGAATGTGCGTTGGTCGAAATTTGACAATGATGGAGTACAAGATCGTGTTATCTCTAATTTTGCCTAGGTTTTCCTTTTCACCTTCTCCCAACTATCTTCATTCTCCGGTGACTTTGCTCTCTCTCCGGCCTAAGCAAGGCCTGCCTCTGGTAGTACGCCCAATTTAAAGACTTTTGTGGCGGTATTTTTAGGTAGGTAGGCTTAATTCATTTTTTGAGGAACATCACTTAATTGTACCAATTTAAGCAAAATAAGGGCATAGCAAATATATGTGATACTACTAATTAGCATTTGAACTTTGACCATTTGACCCAGTTTGATCGCCTTCCACGTGTTTCTTTTTTTTTCTTTTTTTTTCCTTTATGCTCTTTAAGTTTTCTCCTTGGTTGCTCGTACTCTTTTTGAAGCTGAAACGGCTAGCAATATGTATAAACTTCACTGCCAATATGTAGCAATATTGAGAGAAATGTTACCACATCATTACTTACACTTGTTACACTGGTGATATCTGGGGAAATGGATGAGATAACTCGAGAAGGCAGTCAAAAGGTTCAAGTACATAAGAGGAGTCTAGTTCACATCTCGCTGTTGTTTGATGGATCAAAGAACATAATCTGAGTTGAAACTGGGGAGCCTTGCATAGTGGCTCTTTTATTCGTTTTAGATATTGTCGGACATAACTGGTACATTCAGTAGGTGGAGCAAACCAGTTCTGCTAAAGCTTGTATGATGAATCAAAGTCCTAAAAAAGAGGTAAACTAGGGGGGAAGCGTACATGCATCCATTGTTTCTCGTAGGTTACCAGATGTGCCCATCCAATCTGATCCAGTAAGGAAATCTTCAGCTCATAAAGCTTCTTCTTCGGAGGTCCACCTTCATCTTGGATCATGTCATTTAGTGCCTGACACAAGAAACAAGTCAGTCATCATGAGACTCAAATGCTGTAGGCTGGTGCAGACCGAAGCCTTCCAACTTTTTGGGTAAAGCAGGATAAAGGCATCTACCTTAAGTGCAGTGCCAAGCCTTCCACTTCTTTGCTCACGAATAACCAAGAGAGTCCCATATTTGGATGATTTGATATCGATCCATTTCTTTAATTCTTTGAAAGTTTCTTCGAACTCATCTTGCTTGACATTGGAGTCCGATGCCAAAGCCTCCACACCCTGATCAGCAAATGAGCACAAGAAATAATATCAGCAGCAACAAATACAAAGGAGAAAACTTGCTGAGGGGATGCACAAGCAAAAGAGCAGTGTATTCATGCTGGCAAAAGAGGAGCAGCATTTGAAGACAATGGTGTTCAGGTTTTAGGAGGAATTCCATATGCATGTGTTTTTCTGTCTCTATGCATCAATTCTAACGAACTTGATCTGGCAGTCTATATCTTAAAAGAAAACAGTTAATATCTATCCTTGTTAACTTGCCAGTTTCATGCTACATTTAAAAGTAATCACCTCAATAATCAATATATCTAATTTAAATTCATTCTCCTCCAACGCCCACCAGATTCTCTACCGGAACTTGATCATAGATCTTCTCTAAGTCGATAAAAAAACATATGCACGCACTTCTTTCCATCTACATATCCATCTATTAATCCTCTAAATAAGTAGACAGCATCCGTTGTTGATCTCCCAAACATAAACTGGTTCCAGACATGTTTCACACCTTAAACTAGTCTTAACAACTCTGGCCCAAAGCTTCATCATATGATTTACTTTATGAAATAGGGATACCAGATATGTTTTTATTTTGTAGATTAACGCTGTACTGCTCGCCCCTCAACTCATAGGTTTGCGACACCATGATCTTGTAACAAATAAAGATAAAAAGATCATATTATCATATGATGTGAAAATTTTCAGTGACTTGGCAACAGCAAAAGATGTCCAGAGGTTAAACAGCTAAAATCAAGTCAGAAACAATCTACGTACCAACTACTTTCGGTTGGCTTCACAATGCAATGACATATACTCTGCGACAAAACTTTAATTTTTCATGCACTAAACTGATTTTTACAAGTAACTGGGACAAGCGTTTGAATTGTATGCACTGAGCTGATTTTCTCAGGATATTTTGTCAAAGACATCACATGTAAAATCGGGGGAAGAACCACCAATCATCTTCCAAAATGTTTGAATGACTGAAACTTAAGAGTGAGTAACTACAACCTTGAGAGATTCTAGCTCCGCTAAAGCTAATCCTTTCTGGTACAGTGCTTCCGCTAACTGATCACGGCTTGTCTCCATCTTCTTCTTTATTTCCTATAACCAGAAAGTAAAATACAACCACAGAAAAGTCTACTAACAGCAAATTAAATATAGCAAGCAGACTGATCATGTATAAATTATTGGGAAAAACAATAGAAAGCATAAAACTCCTCATCCTCCTGCTAGAAGAGTTTTCTTCATAGTTGCAAAGCGGAAATCCAATGGTATGGACAAGAAACCACTCCTTAAATCAGTATTAATAAAAATCCAATGTTCTAATACAAGAGTTCACCGGACCTTTGGATGAGAAGAAAACTCAAAACAAAATACAGCGAATACGCACCTCAAACTTCTCATCTTCTGGATCACTTTTAAGGGAAAAGTATCTTGCTAACTCGTCCGTGTCGATGCTATCAATTATCTCATTTGCCGCTTTTATAATCTGCAAAGTTGAACTCTTAGAGGAGCTAGTACTGAACATCATAACTATCATTATTCTCTGGAAAGATTACACAACATGACAATGATCAGGGTTATTATGTCAACCAACAATATCTTACCAGCGACTAATCAAATTCATTCTTGTTTAAAGCATAAAAAAAGTAGATCAATCATATAAACCTCTACTAACACATCCTCTGTGGTGATGGTTACAGATAGCAAGTGTATTACACAATTCAAAGAGTTGCTATATTTGCTGTTTTATAGTTCATGACCTAAGCTGTAATTGTACACCAGTAAAAGTGAGAGACAGAGTGAGTAGTCTAGAATTCAATCATATAAACTTCTATTGGCACATCCTCTGTGGTAATGGTTACAGATAGCAAGTGTATTACACAATCCAAAGAGTTGCTATATTTGCGGTTTTATAGCTCACATGAGCTAAGGGTTGATAACTGTAATTGTACACCAGAAAAAGTGAGAGACAGAGTGTGTAGTCTTCTTAAACTTCGGAAGAATGCATAGGGTACTTATACCTATTCGCAAAGCGCTAAATCTAATAAACACTTCCGAACCTAAATTCAGATATTTGACACTCCCCATCAAGCTATAGCATATTAATGTATTTGCTTACAAATATAACCCAACATCCTGCAAGTAAGGTTATAAGCAAAGAAATCAGCTAACTTCTTTCATGTGTCCACATACGAAGTAGGAACAACGTTCTGTTTATGGGTGGACCTAGCCTGGGGCATGCAGGGGTCATGCCTCCCCTCCCCCCCCCCCCAAACTATACATCATACATAGATATACATACAAGCATATATAAATATACACATGGGGAGGTGTTCGGCTGTGAACCCTCCTTATTTGCGAGCTTGCGAACTACCATGGATCATGAAATTTACAACTGTGAACGATGACGTATAATTGTAAACTGTGAACCATGAAATTTATAACTGTAAACTATGAAATTTATAGCTATAAACCATGAAATTTAATTGTGAATCATGAAATATGTGAACCATGAAATGTGTAACTGTGAACTATGGAATTTATAATTGTGAACCAGTGGTTTGCAAGTTCTCAAATAAGGAGTGGTTCTCATTTCAACAGCTACCTATACACACACACACACACACACACACACACACACATATATTACAAAAGTTACCCCACAACCCAACTATCTCCAAGCCATTTACAAAGGAACGTTTTACTATATGCAACATGGCCCCTCTTAACAATTTGAAGACACGTTGTCAATCTATCCATTGTCCCATTTCATCGTTTCTTTGAAGCTGGTACGCACGTTTAAGTTAGATGACTGAAAGTTTTTTTTCCCACAAAACCTCTTGGGCTACTGAAGCGGTTAGTTCACCATATCCATCATCACCTGATGAAAACATCTTAGTTCAGTTATTTAATGAATTTCCTTTCAAAACTATGACAAATTTCTATCATAACATGGTACTTCTTTTTCTTTTTTCTTTTTTTGTACAAGGTAACATAACATGGTACTTCTTTTAACTGAAAAGTGAATGACTTGTGGAATAGAAATTCCCAGATCGTTGTTCTTTGCTTAGAAAGAGAATTCTCTCAGTTGGAATAATTATCATATAACTGAAAAAACTGCATATACAAAAGAAGCTGGAGTTAAAAAAAAAAAGCTTCCTTCATTCCAGCCAAAGAGACCATATTCCCTTCTCCAAAAAACCAAAAAAAAAAAAACATATATTATTTGGGGATATCTTAAAGGTTTGGTAACTTGTGCACTGCATAAAAATCATTTAAAGTAAAATTGTGCATAGAAATGTTAAGGAAATATGGCTTAAGATTTTTTTTTGGAAAAGGTAATACATTTATTATTTTGGGATATCTTAAAATACAGTATATTACTCTTTCGCTCCCCTCCCCTCCCAAGAAAATCTAGGTCTTGGGTCCGCCCTCCTTCCGAGGAATATTCTCGTGCACAAAACAACAATCAACCTTCATGTGCTTACTGACTAGTAAAGATAATGTCTGCTTGGTGGTAATCATATTATAACTTCGTGATTGTCAACTAACCCCAAAACCAATTTCCTTCGTTATAAGGAATGTATCCACATAAGTTAACATGTGGTATATGCCGATACTATACTCGATCAACTTACCAATACTTTATTACTTCTCAAAGAAAATACAATTCCTCCCACAAGCACACAATGCCCAATAATCATTTTTTATCTCAATCACCATAGATTGGCCTCCACCCATGTATGCCCATAAGCTGCATCGAGTATACCTCTAACCCATGCCCCTTCAAAGTACTTGACAAGTAACAGAAGGAGGCACTATAATCTACTTACTTCATTTATAGGAATAGTCATACCAAACGAGTTATTGAAAGATAGTTGAATTACCAACTAATCTTTGGTAATGCTCCCACAATTAGAATCAACATGGGAAGCACACAATTTCGACTCCGAGAAACTCAACTTCATCAAGAACTTTAGAGCATATGTTCTAGAAAGACAGAAATACACCTTTCTTGCTATTCATGTCAATCCCACGAAAGTACTTCCAAGTCCTCTAATTAAAACTTGCCTCAAGAGATGATTTGAGTAGAATAACACTAGATATCTACCTAGATCAGAGGAATAAACCTGATATCCTTCTGAGTATGGGAATAACCTTAAAAAAAACACCTTTTAGTGGCCAATGATCCAACGTACTAAAATGCAGTCGAGCATCTTAAGCAGTACAGGTACCCAAAATTTTAGAGGGTAGTGAAGCAAATTGAGGAGGAAGAATACAGTTTTTGGAATCTGTATTTAAAATATTAAGATAAGATAGTTAATGAGAAAAGGATCAGCGGCAACTGCATTCGCCCTAAACGACGTAAGAACCCTCCTCTGGAACATTACTTCGGCGGATCGATTTTTGAGTTCAACACCATCTTATTACGGGGTGACATCACAAAAGGACCAATCATCCTATGACATATAAGAGGGAAAAAACTTAAAGATATTAGCATCATCAAAAGTTCTAAACAGGACATTTAAACGAGGTTTTTAAGAACAAAAAAATCCGAAGAATCCATCTCTAGACATGCTCTCGATGTCTCTCCGCACTTGCTCTCTACTCAATGATCTTTAAGCGGATCCACAATATTCTCCTTTGATTTCACATAATCGATGGAGAATGAACTACATTACCAAGTACTCCTTAAATAATCTAAAAATATATATCCAATACCAGTTTGGAAGGTACCAGACACAGACCTCAAACAAAAAGCTTCAAACTAGGGGTGCAGCCCATAGCATCGTGGAAGATATGAAACGTGATGGTACATTGCTGACTCCCATAACTCAAACGAAAAACTAGATATAGATTCCAACTCCAGACACAACTTCTTCATACTGGTAAGGAAAGAATGAGCATGACGACAATGCACCTGTAAGGGGAACAAGGTGCTTTGACATGAAATCAATGCACCGGTGGAAGGGTGAGGAGGACCAACTTCATCGAGCACACAGAGACCATCAGAATCAGTTTCTCTACCAATAATCTCCCAAGTACACAGGTCCTGAAACACAATTACAGATAAAAGAGAGAAAAAAGAAAAAGGAAGCAAACCGAGTAAGACCCGCGTGCTTGACAAATAAACACCAGGTTGAATGAAAACATCCATAAGTAAAAACGTAGATGATAATGGCAAAGGAGTAAGTGTGATCCAACCGATACCCCAGCTTCTAGAAGATAAACCATCATTAGTGCACTTATTGGATGACCACGTGTGAATCACATACTTCGATCACCTAACATGTGATAAGTTCTTGGGTCATTCAGTTGTTCCTAAGACAATAGCCCAGTGCCTTGTCAACACTAGATGAGGAAGAACAAGAAGTTACAAATTTACCTAACTTGGATAAAGAGGCTTAAAAAGAGGAGGAAGGTTCTTAGACATATCATACTAGGTTAACTTGGCAAACTTATGTCTCAAATGTATATTTGCCCGTCAGTGAAGCTATACCGACGAACCTTGATTGTCGCTGGTGAATCTAGTATTGTTGCTTAGATAAAGGTTAATGATTGAAGTGGCCTTGCAGTTATTACGCAATTCATGTCATCTAAGGCCTCTCAAATTACACCACAATAGCAAGAACCATCTCAACCAACATCTTTACCTTCATGATAACCCTTGTCCTATCATACTAAGGCATACACACGGCATACCTCTTAGATGTTTCAAACCCAGATGATGGATCACTAACCCAAAATGCATTTAGAACCTTGGGTAGCACACCTCAAAAAGAATCCTCTAAGGAATCCAAATAGATATCGGAGAACAACTAAGTTCGAACCAGATCACTCATTTTTGAATCCAAAAATCCAACTAAACATCAATAATTTTCAACGTTGAGCCATTATCTCCTCCATATAAATTAGCATAGGCTGCACAGCCGCAACTCCCAAAATCCTTCATCAAACCTCTTTTGCTCGATCAAAACTCGATGAGCATCCTGGATCTATACATACAAGTTGACGTCAGCTAAGCATGACATTAAGATTGCGAAGTTTTTCTGTGTTTTCTTCCTTATTCTATTAGTGCTTTGGTACCACATATTTGTATGCCAACAACAAAGAAGAGAAAGAGAAGAGAGAGAGAGAGAGAGATCAAATTTTGTCGTCTCGTAATGTTTGGTAACAGTACATGGTATCTACAGTTCTACACCTACAAACAACGCCCAATTGTCACAGGCGCTACTACAATAAAGGAGGAAGCTTAATTTCATTTCTGAATTGGCGGAAACTAGCCGTTAAAGTCGCTGGTCAGTAGGAAGGGCACAATTGTCGTTTGCATCCCTTATTGAAGGGTAGGAATGTAAGTGCAGCTTCAGTCGTGCCAGGCACCTGATTCTCAACAAACCTGCTGTCGTTTTGATTGCTGTTAGGCTGCGATTGGAGGAGTACGCAGCTGGATTGAGACCACGACCAATTTGAAGAGTGGTGGGCTGTTTAGGGGAGAAGCACTAAGAATTTGTCAAGGGATTTGAATTCTCTTTTATTTTCCTTTCTTCTTAGGGTAACTAGGGTTTTGGCAGCAGCCATAGTAGTAGTTATATCAAGGGAGAACAGTGGAGACCCTGTAATCCTTCCTTATCTATTTAAATGAAATATTAGTGGTAGAATTCTTGTTTTTATCTTTCGAATTACTTGCATCTTGTTACATTAATACACACTTATTAACCTAAACCCACATATCTAACAATAATAAGAGGCAGAAAATGTCTAATTAGCGTCATGATACCACATAATTGTATACCAACAAGGGTAAGAGAGAGAGGAAGGCCAATATCTGCAAACTTCTTTCATTTTCGAGCAGTACATATGTATTTATACCTACTAAATCAAACCCCACTATACATTTATTAACATAAAGCGCATATATCCAACAATAACAATTAGGCAGCATAATTCTTTTGCAATTGTACCAACCCACTCATACGAAACAACACACTGAAGCTATAACTGCGATAGAGGTTAACCATCATGGAGATGAGGGCACTTGAGGTGAACTACATCATTAAGAAACTATTTCCTTTTTTTGATTGCATAAAATTCTGAATGCAAGTGATCCGGGATAAGGCTGAGCTGAGTTGATGTAACATACCACGAGAAGAACATGTACGAGTAATTAGGGCTCTGGTGCCATGGAATTTTCTACCAATCAGATAGAAGAAAAAGAGAAAGAGATATAAAGAGCTGAGAAGGAGACAGATTGGAGGCAAGTCAAAATCTACAGTCTTGAACAGTCTAGGTATTTATACCTACTCATAAAAGCCACTGCGCCGTACAAACTTGTCAACTCAAACCTATACATCTCAATAACAAACATGCAGCAAATTATGTTGAATTATTATTCATACCAACTCCACTCTAATGAAACAACCTTCAACCGCGACCACAATCTGTAAAATCTCAGTAAGAAAACTGTTTTCTCTATTGATTGGATAAATCTCAATACAATATACATATATATCAAATTGGTACAAGAAACACAGAGATATCTTGCTTGAAGGTTACCTCTTCATTATGGTGAATCTTATCTACAATATTGTCCCGGGATAGCAAGCCCTCCAATATTTTAGCTAGCAATGGAGTGTATTTAGGATATTCCGACTGCCAAGAAACAGATGATACAAAAAGTAATCAGTCACTGAAACATAATATCACCTTTGACCATAATATCATATCCATGGGAGTCCTGAACCTTAACCCGAAAGGTTGAAAATAAACTCGAAGTTGAGACTTTGTGAATCCAACTGAATCAGATAATGACAGGTAAAATCAGATGAAGAACAAAAGCAGATTGCAGCATTTCCTTTTTCCTTTACCGTCCCAGCATTACATGGGGTTGGTGATTTTCCATATTATTTTTTTGGAGTCATGAGGAACTGTAGTGACTCAGAATTAGTATATTATCATTCGATATGTAAATTAAATACTGTATATTTAAAAACTACCTAAATGAGGCAGAAGACTGCCCATGTTGCATACATAAGAAACCAAGAGACGAATGATTTGAAGCAAAATAACAGTGACCAAAACCCAAAGTAATACACCATTAACTCAAACTAAATACCGAGGAATCAGAAGTTTACTAAGCATCCAAGGGGGAATCTGTAGCTATGTTTTGACTAAGGCCAGCACATAGGATATTTTTACTAATTGGATGGTGGATGAGGAGCAATGAATGGGATAGATAAAAACTGCACAATGATTACAAGAAGAGGAGCTTAAATTTGGAAATTATGATTCAAAATGAGACTCTGAAACTTACGGCATAGAGTACAATGAGCTGTGAGAAAAGAAGTATGAAGGAAACGAGTAATAAACCACACAAAATCATATAAATATTAATGCTTCAAGGTACTAGAGTGTGAGGGTAGACCAACCACAACACCAAACAATAATATTTAAAAAAATACTTTAAAAAAAAAGAAGTAAAAAGATAAATATAAATCAGGAAATAGAGACAATCAAACTGATATACAGCAAATGTAAAATCGCTGAAATGATGAGCATCTTTTCAATTGAATGTTGTGAAAGAATCTTGACAAACATGCTTTTGAAGTTAGATTAAGGAGAACGTGGAAGCATACAAGGATATGGTTGCACAAGGATCTGACTGGAGAAAAATTCATGTAGCGAAACCAATTAGCAGGAAAACTAAACAGATTGTTCGAGTATTGTTGGACCTTGGGCCATAAACTTCTAACTATTCCAATTTGAGATTTTAGCTAATCAAACTCAGAGAAACTTATCCACGTACACACCAATTTGATTCCCCAACCAAGTATCAGGGTAAAAAAAAAGGATAGAGCAAAATTTACCTTAAGTGAAATGGCTAATTGTTCCCATTCCACTCGTTCATCATCATTGCCTTGTTTTAGGCTGGCAAGAACCTTTATCTTCGCATTACGCACCTGATTGACCAGATGAGCAGACAATTAGATTTTTCAATAAAATTTTAAATAAGAAATTCTGGTACCATAACGTGACAAACAAGGACATAAGATTAAGATTTAACAGGATGCTGCAATAGATCCACAATGACATCACACTTCTGCAGTAACATAAATAATTGGATGTGAATTTACAGTGCATTCACAGACCAGAACGGGGCAACCAGAACCATACTAATCTTATTTGAAGGTGTTACCTAGATTAAAGGTTGATAACGTACCAATTTAGCTAATTATGCCAAGGTGGTTCTACAAATAATGAGCTATATGTAATAGCCCTTTTAAGGACAACAGAAGTGGATAGTCTTCAGCTGTGTTAGCGTACAGGGTATGTTATCATGGTTTCAAGTAGGGGCTGCTATCAAGCCGTGCTCGAACGAGCTTTGGGTTTTCGAGATTGAGCTCAAACTCGTTTAAAATTATAGATTTCAAACTTTTATCGAGGTCAAGCTCAGAAACCTTATTCGAATTCGAGTTGATTCGAGTATTGTCCCGTTTGCGAGCAACTCGAGCCGAGGCGAGCTGGGCCATTCTTTTATTTTATTTTTTTATGAAATGAAGGGTGAAACTTAAAAGCAAAGGGGTACAATTGATTAGGCTAGGTGTACAGTCAAAGCACATACAAAAGAAACTACTTTTCTTTATTTAAAAAACAGGGAAAATCGAGTCAAACGACTCGAAAACTAAACGAGCCAAAAATCACGTTGGAGTCAAACATCGAGCTCCTTCGAGTTCGAGCTTTTTGGAGCCGAGCTTGAGTCGAGCTTCAATGAGCTCAAACCGTGTAACAGCCCTAGTATCAATACTGTACTAACAGCCCGAGAGCAGGGTGGTGAGTTGAAGGAGTTTTTTATATGACAAAAGAACCATGATCAACTCCATATTTGGTTACGACAACAAATAATCGAATGCAGAATGCCAAAGGATTGTTTGCAAGCTCCATAGTCATCTCAGATCACCATATTTGGGGAGAAGCAGATATTTTCAAGAGCAAACTTTAAGGAAGAGTAGAACATGATATGGTTACAATTGTACCTACACACACACACAGAGAAAGACCACTTTAACAACTTTGTAGAAGCTCATGACTTCTCCCTTTTATTTCCATCATTACCCCACCCCTCCAACTTTGTCCCTAAAACTCATTTACAGTAGGACCGATATTGTATAGGCTCTTCCCCACTACAAAGCTTGTGTCTGACACTGCACGTGTGGGGGCTCTTTCCCACTACCTTGCATCTGGCCGGGCACACTTAACCACATCTTTTAGGACTTACAATTAGTCTTCAAGTAATCAGGAGAGGAAAAGAAACAAAAAA
>JAOTQG010125211.1:0-31734 GCA_025631175.1 Iris virginica | reverse complement strand
CTTAACCCCGGGACCCGCCTCGAACAGGATTAGTCGGCCAGTGGCCGGACACCTGTGGCTAGACCAAAAAAAAAAAAGTTGCTACCTTTTTCCCATAGCTGCAACTAGATTAACTAAATACTAGTTTGTAGTTGGATAACCAATTTTAAGAAAACAATGAACATCTTAACTCATGAGGAGATTGATTTCGTGGGTTTTGGTTTAGGGAGGGAAGGGAAGGGGGAGGGGTATAAGATATTCTCTTGGCTGTTGGTGATTTCTGTTTTCTTGAAATTACTTCCGGCACTTTTTTCCTGTTTTCAGCACAAGTCAAGTCGGGACAATCACTATTTCCATTATTGGTTATGCCCTGTAGTCTCTATTTTTTTCCACATGACTAGATGCATAATGATTAAGAAAATCCTTTACCACGAGCATTTTTGATCGTCTTGGCACTTACGGATCTATCCCTCCTATGGGAGTTCTCCATAAAGATTAGTTTCCTAATTTCATTTGTTAATATATGGTAGAACATCATTTCCTGGTCTTGTGTGGCCTCTGCTAGCTATCACTGAAAGTATCTAGAAGATCATGTGTAGTTCAAACTTGGTAGGCCAGTGGTGTCTTTATTGCTCAAGTAGACTTGCTAAATGCATTCCTTGACTTATCATGGTGCTTCTGGTTCCATAAGTATCTGTCCCGGTGGCTTGAAATGTCTGGACATGTTGGAAGATCATTTAAATAGCAACTTGGTTAGGAGGAATACATTATGGGTCATTCCAAAAATGAAATTGTCAATATTTTCTGGGGCTGGAAGAAGTAATATATGTATTCGTTATTTCCTT
This sequence comes from Iris virginica, assembly GCA_025631175.1. Lineage (NCBI taxonomy): Eukaryota > Viridiplantae > Streptophyta > Magnoliopsida > Asparagales > Iridaceae > Iris > Iris virginica. Next base: position 30,910 of record JAOTQG010125211.1, on the reverse strand, counting down.
CTATTATTAAATCGTATTTATCAGCTACTGAATCTTTGATGCTTTTATGTTTTAAATGAACACTTTTAATGTCTTATCCTAGAGCATAAGATATCTAATAGACTTCTTGTTTGAGTGTTCTTTATGGCTTTGCTTTCGAGGTACATAGTTTGCAGCTTCTGTTTAGTCATTGATGGTCTATATGATCCTCCAACTAAAGTTCAAAGGCACTCCCGATGGATACCCCCATCGGCCATTAGTTAAACATAGATGTCAAGAGCACAAAACTGGGAAGGGATAAAAGTTCAGATTCGTCTCTTCTTAAAACAAAAAGAATCCCTGTGAAATGTTACTAAAAACTTGTTCGAAAGAATGAATTTTATTTGAGCAAGCTTTAACTGCAGGCATTAATGCATTTAGTGGAGAATATGCTAAGGGTGACCATGTCTAGCAATCAGGAATGTATTGTCTGTCTTTTGGAGACTGGACACATATATGATAGCCTTCAAGACCAGTTCTGAAATCTTAGATCAGTTGGTTAGATAATGTCATTAATTAATATGATTCTGTGAATCCTATTAAAAGTGATTTTGATATGTACCGCCTCTGCTCCAATTTGCGTGTAACCCTTTTGTAGGAGCACGAATTCAGGAATGCCACTAATTTTCTAAGATATCTCAAACCTGTGAAGCAGTTTGAGCTTTGAACTAAACAGCCAGCAATTTAGCTCATTTGTCTCCATGTTTATCATGATTAGCCTAGACTGATCATGCTACTTTTTGGGTATGTTTTGTCACTCATGAATCTTGTTTAAATTTTTTAATGCTTTTTATTTTTAGATTTAAACTTGTTCTGTTACTCTTCACATTTCTAAGCCTTTGATTCTAATGTTCAGACTTTGATATTTATTGGTACTTGGTGTTAATCAGAAGATTCAGAACACTAGAACTTCGCGGCTCGGAGTTGATGCTAACAAGATAGGATAATGCAGTTGTATCATCACCCATATTCATTGGACAGCCAGAAGGTGAGGCTTGCATTGGAAGAACGGGACGTTGATTACACCTCTTACCATGTCAATCCGATCACTGGAAAAAATATGGATCCATCATTTTTCCGGATGAATCCAACTGCCAAAATTCCCGTCTTCCAAAATGGCTCTCACATCATCTTCAACACCATAGAAATCATTCAGTATGTGCTTACTTGCCTTTACGATACTTCTTCTTTCACCGGAACATGATACTTTTTTTTTTTCCGAGGCCCCAAGGGGGCATGGGAAGGGATCGAACCTGAGACCTTACATATTGTAAAGCCCAGCTCTACCACTGAGCCACCCCTTAGGTTCCCGGAACATGATACAAGAGATGTGTATGAAGGAATTAAGTTATCATGCAAAATTTCAGGTATATTGAGAGAATCGCACTCGTCTCTTCCGGCATTGACAGTGTCACTCCTAGTAACGCAGAAGTAGTAGGATGGATGCATAAGATACAAGAGTGGAACCCAAAGTTCTTCACACTCTCTCATGTCCCTGAGAAGTACCGACTGTTTGTTTCAAAATTCATAAGGCGAGTTGTGATGGCCCGGATGGCTGAAGCTCCTGACCTTGCAAGTGCTTATCACCGCAAACTGAAAGATGCATATGAAACAGAAGAAAAATTGAGAAATCCAGAAGTTGTGAAACGCAGTGAAGAACATCTGGCAAGACTTATGGACGAAGTGGAAACGCAACTTGGAGAGACTACATATTTAGCTGGGGAAGAGTTTACGTCTGCAGATGTGATGCTTATTCCTTTATTGGCTCGATTAGTGCTGTTAAATTTGGATAATGAGTATATCACTAGCCGGCCCAATATAGCAGAATACTGGAGCATGGTGCAGCAAAGGGCTAGTTACAAAAAAGTGATAGGCAACCACTTTGATGGCTGGAGGAGACGTAAAACTCTGATAAAAACATGGTGCTGTGTTCATATAAGAAATTTGCTGAAGAGGTATTGATAAAGAAGAAAAGTTACCAAGCCGAAAGATCAACGAACATTTTTGGCATCGTTTATCTCTGAGGTATATTGTAATTTTGTTTGTAAAAATAGGTCTTCTTTTGGCTACTTTACAGACCTTGACTTCCCAAATGATATCGTAAATTTCCTTTGTGGTTTCACAACTCCAATAGAAACTAATAAGTGTATTTTTTACTGTTTTATGCTAAGCGAATATCCATCTTTGCCACATTTCTTTGATTCTGTCATTCAGTTATCACATGCCAGACTTGCCACAGTTCTTACAAGAATTTCGTGTAAAAGATAAAAAATCAGGAAGAGAAGGAGAAATCAGCTGTCAACTACTGGTCAATAATCTCTCTTTACACCATAACACTCATGTAGTCTCTATGTGCTGCTATGCATAGTTTACCTCACAAACAAATGAAGCGTACCTCAGTTGATCAAGTTCCACGGAATGTTTTGGCTCTCTATAGATATGCAAGACGCGATTTCAAGTACTCGTCTTCATGATTTCGGGCCTGCGGTTGCTTCAGTCCAGATGACTATGCCCATCAGTTGGCTTATGTACTTACGTCTCACTAATGTCCTGCTTCTGTTGCATTGCGCCAATCCCACTGGTATCGACCTTCTTGATTTATGTAACCATGTAAAAGTACAACTATGTGTAACTTTCTTTCCTCCCCATTTCTACTTCCAGTTAAGAGAAGAAAAGATTTATGGCTCGTTTGGTTGGAGTCCGAGGGGTGAAAACTAGAAGTGTTTGACTTTCAACTCTCAGGGGTTAGAAAATATTTTTCCCTCCATGTGCTTTGGTTGAACAAGGGGCAAATGAAAAGTTTTATTTTCACTTGTGTGGTATGATAAGAAAAGTACAAAAGGACTTTTAAACTTGTTTAATTATTGCTTTCACACTTTTTCCTTCCATTTTCACTCCAATTTTAGGGGTAAATTTTTATCAAAGAGGAGATGTTTTCATTTCCTTTCACTTTTCTCTTTCTCCCATTTTCACTCCTACCAAACAAGTGAAAAGAAATACACTCCACCAATTTTTCACCCCTCTAATCTACCTCCAACTAAACACATTATTAGTTTATCATCAAAAGTGAGGGTTATTAACACCGGAAGTGCTTGAACTGGAACAACCTTCAAGCAAAAAATATGTAATTCTGGTCTCTGGAGGGAGCCCAAAATGATGTGATTTGAGCTTCTCAAAAAGAAGGAGACATGATTTGGGAATGAAGGGCCAAAAGAGGGAAAGTGAAAATTTGGAACAATGATATCTTTGCCTCTTCAATAGCCAAGAGTTAGACCGTCTTTTCTTTCAACTGGTTAAGCTTTGGAATATCCTGAAATCATCTGGGTTCAAACTAAATCCTCACAAACTTGACAAATGGAGAATTCGCAACGAAGTAGATCGAGAAGCAGAGTCTACATTCTTCATGTCATTATGCTTTCAGGTAAAATCTCAAGACTCCAACAAAATCCTTCTAGTTGCTTAATTACACTGTAGGATTACAAGTGTTAAATGTCATAATCAAAACAAGAATTTGATTACATTCTCAAGAGAGACGCCCATAAAATACATGACTGAAGCAATACTTGGTATCCGTTAAGAATTCTGGTGGGATTTTCAGGTACTAATTTTTCCAACAGTAAACCACCAACGTGTAGTTCAAACACTACGCATCAACATTGAAGACCAGAACATGCTCCCAAGAAGCGGTGGTGGTGCAGAAATTTCTGAAAACTGCAGAATCCAACATTTTTATGTGCTCTGGAATGTGATGATGAGGGAAGGAGCAAGATAACCAACTTAGATGTCAATACTGGTAATGAATGAGCAAGTTGCTCGAAATTGGGATCACGTAGCAATTCGTACCAGAATTATGTGGTTTCACTTACCACATCAAGCAATATATAGAGTAAATACACTTCGTGAATTGTCAAAATAACATTCTAAAGAATCCAAAAAGAAAGATTAAATAGAGTTTTATTCCCTAAGGTCTAAAATTTCAATTCAATAATGTAGCACAATGAAGAATGCTGACCTCTTTGAGGTGTGCCGATTTTCAAGCAGGGAAAGCTAGTCCATCATGACTTGTTTTTTGATCTATGAAACTGGGCTGAAGACAACGGAATAAACAAATAAATCTATACTTTTGAGATGGACCCCGGTAACAAAGAATTGTGATTACACAGGAAGGAACATACACGGAAAACTAGAAGCGCTTCACAGATAAATTTCTCCTATAAATCAATTCTAAATTTAGTGATGTGGTTGCTGATGAAAACTACTCCCACTACTCAAGGTACCATTCCCACCCACATGCAAACTATAGGGACCTTGGGGCCCATTTCCTCCACTTATCATACCTGTGCTGCCCATCCCATTACTGGAGTTGTTTGTTCCCTTAAATCCCCCCCAGCCAATGTTTCTCTGGATCCATGGGGGCACGGGCCTCGAATTCTTCCACTTCTGCTGTCGGAAGTATTTCCTTCCCAGATTATTAGTGGAACCCCTTGCTCCGAGAAAATTATTTTGATTATTTGGACCAGCAATCGCCACATCCTGAGTGCTCGCACCAGAAGTGGTTGGAGGATTCTGATTTGGTTCGCAGTGAAATGTAGCAGGATTTGGCAAGGGCTGTTGCTCCGCATGTAAATTTACTGTCACATTATTTAAAGCAGGTGGAAGGCCTCTATTCTCACGGGGATATGAAGGTAAAGGCGGAAAGGGTTGGAACGGTATGGCAGGAGAAATAACCCAACCTTCAGCACTTGCACGTTGAGGTGTCTGAAGTTGCTGAATAAGTGACAATGGAACCCCATATGAGATGCTCATCCGTGAGATGAATCTCTCCTGTGGATGCCCCATCACAGCTTCACAGGAGTCCGCTCCAGTTCCAACTATATATGCATTAGATTGGACCAAAGTTCGCTTCAGAGGAGATGAAAACCCAGGAGGACCATCCTCATCGGCGTTTTGCCTATCATGAAGCACGTTAATAGCTTCACCTCTATCGCACATGCTTTTGGCCTCACTGCTTACATCATTTACATGGTTTAGCCCTGGTCTACCATTCTCCACCTCTGCTCTTAAATTTGGCCTCGGGAGCAAGCACCTAGCTTCTTTATTTGATGGAGAAGTTGACTCTGCTGGCTGATCCCATCGACTTTTACGTTTTCGAGTCCTTGTCCCACTGGAGATACAACTACTGGCACATGATACAGTGGAGCCCTCCACAGTTGCACCATCAAGTGGAGGTGTATTTGAACTGGGTGACTGCTTAGCACAATGATCTATTGATTCCATAGGTCTTCCTTCCTGATCAGAGGAATGATCATGAGATGCAGAAAACCTATTGAAGTTTGAACCCCTTTGAGCATCAATCATCCCAACATCCTTCTCCATATACTTGTGTTTTCTGCGATGAATCCACTTATCCCGAAAGTTCCGTGCAATTTGGTGGACCTGTCATAATTAAATGTCAAAAACGAAAACCTTACAGGCACAAATATGCAATCAGTCAATGAAATCACATTTAAATATATTAGGACATCAAAAATGAATGAGGAATTACTAAATATTCTTCCATGCAGTTTAATTTCTTATCTGAGCAAGAAGAGAAATGTATAAACCAGTAATAGAAGGCGATAGAAGTGCTATTAAGTTCAGATCACACCATAAATGCATCACCTTTATCCTTGCAACTAAATATTGGACATTAACGCCAATTTGAATGCAGAGATTAACATTTCTCACTGCGCCATCAATTGTGATCAGAAAGTTCTTTAACTGAGACTTATAAGTTTCTCGTCTAGATTACATGTCAAGTCATATGTACGTCCGTAAGCAGCAATAAAGTTACCAGAAATTTTAGTGTTTGCATTTATAGCTCGTCACCGTATGAGTTTGCCTTCCAAATATAGAAGGATAAACCTAAACTAAAACTTAATCTCTAGTTAAGATTCTTCTGGTTCTCCCCATAATAAAGAAGAAATGATAATAATAGTGAAAAAGGAAGAAAACAGAAAATTTGAGTTACAAACCTGCAAGAGATAATGAGGCCAGGTGCAGAACGAAAATGGTAATTGACTTCAAGAAAAGCAATAAATTTTTCAATGATATTTTCAGTGGCACCATGTTCAATCATCTATGCCAAAGGCGTCGCAATACAAACTGATGGTGTAAACCAACATTGTGCTATATAAAAATCGGAGCACTAGGCAATAATAGTACTACAGTTGAGATCTATCCATAATTGATGGAAGGAAAAGCTTCAGCACATGTTCTATTATCCACACTGAAATGGATAAAAAATAGAATCATATATCACATATGTTCACCACATAAAAAGTTCAAAAGAAATACCTGCTTGTCAAGGTGTTCTGTCAATTCCAAAATTGATTCCCTGAAGCTGTAGGAAACATGTGTTTCAGCATATACTTAGATAAGGAATGTATAGTAAGCAAGGAAACATAAAAACAGGTTCTTGGGTTTTCATAAAGTCCAAAAGAAGCACTAGCAGGCAGCAGACGAATGTTTCCAGCAAAACATATTAATATGCATCACCTTATGCACAGTGATATTCATCTAACCATGCAAGGATAAGTGATAACCAACCAGATGAGTGAATTTAGTTAATAACAATTCATTCAGGTTAAGCTTTGGCCGTCAAATTCACCAAAAGAGTAAAAGTTAATTCAACCAAAAACTAGAAGATATCTACATCAATGTAGGGCAAAACCAGGAACTATCATAATTTATGTTTTCCTTAGGTTTTGGAGGGGAGTGCAGAAGGACATCTGACATAAACAGTCACGGAAATGATGACAATGGGAATAGTCTTCCAGATTATGAGGTAGTTGCATAAACATCTTTGATTACACTTCTACAAAAATGTTATCTCGCTACGCAAATCAGTTATCAGCTAAAGACAATGCAGTTGCAGCTGCAAAAGTTGAAGCTTCCTATTTTACTTCTTTTTTGCTATCACTCTTTCTATTTCAGTTCCCAATTATCGGTATTAACCGACAAACTTGCATCACTTAAACTACAACAAGATGTCTCATGACCAAGATACAGTAAAATGCTTCTCGACTTCACAAGAATAACCCAATCGAAACACTAAAAGCCAGCAAGTTCAGCAGAGATAAGCAAAAGCAGCCAGGACGTCTTACAAGATTCCAAGAACTTTTCCCAAGTAGATACGTGAATTCAAACAGGAATTTCCATATCCACTTTGCCTAAATATGAACCTTGGTTGGGGCAATGGACGCTCTCAAACAAGAGCAGTAGGATTATTTAAGGGGGTAAGGCCATCTTTTCCCCTAAAGAAATTTTATGAATTGCATCTTCTTTGGATTTTGTGTGTATGTGTCAAGTTTTTGAAGAGAGAGAGAGAGAGAGAGAGAGAATTTAAGAGGTAATATCTGAACAGGATCAAGGATTTTTCATCTTACCAAGTGGACACTTCAATTAGACTTTGAAATTTATCTCCACACATCAGACTCTCACGGAAGAATGCAGATGCATGTTATAAACCAGAACTAATGTACATAGTTATGCTTCGTTTTCCATTTTCTTTACTTTTCTATTTCAACCAGAATGTGAGTTACATGACGCTCTTTCTATAGCTGTCAAATATGCAAGTTAAGACACTAATAATGTCGGGTAAGTTCATACCACAGACATTCTTAGAATTAGAGAGACCTAATGAAACCGATACTCCTTAAGACAGTCTTCTTAAGGAGACACTAATACGACAGGCTTCTGTTACTCGAGAGCAAAGCCACTCCAACTGGTTATATTCATCCTCAAATCAAATCCAAACTTACTTACTTTGCACTCTAATAAATCATCCCAATATAACCTACATATGGGACTAAATTGCTAGGAAGGCATAGAGAATTGGAGTCAAATATCCCCATCATTAGTGTGCTTCTCTAATAGAAATTGCTCCGCGATATACCAGAACAAAAGTATCCATTTCCCAGAAAATGAAAAACAAGGTGGTCATTCTTCCTTGATGAATTTCATTCTTTGCTTGGCACATAATACAGCAGGTCCAACCAAGATCCAGATTTACTACTAACAGAAACGGTGCACATGCAAAAACTGCATTAAATGAGCAGAAAAGCTTTTGTCCTAGTCAACTTCATTAATTGGGTTTAAATCAACTCAACTCTGCCGTTGCCCAGAACCCCAAATACTTGGGGATTGCCCATTGTGCCCAAAATGTAAGATCATCAGACAAGCCACACTCATATATCCTATTTATTTCTTCCTGCATATGAGTTTCAGTCTTCAGTATCATTAGCAATGTTGTTGATACCAACACTATTAACACTATTGAACTTTCTACAGGGTGCACTTAAAAGTCTCCCATTCTATTGGTGACTTGGCATTGGATCGCATGGAATGGTGAAAAAGGATTCATGTAGCCTACCCCAAGTGATTGGGATTAAGACTTTGTTGTGGTATTATTCTACTATACAGGTCCAACTCATCTCAAACGACTTTCTTCCACATTGGAGCAAATGTTAATTCTCCCAATATGTACATTTCATATTTATCCTCCCTTTTTTATTGCACATCCATGATCTCAATTTAATAACATTCTCTTTCTTAATTCTCAGCATTACATTCCATAAAATAGTGTGGATCCAACATAAGTTAATTTTAAAACATTCTAATTTTCAATTACCCAGCATTCCATTCCATAGAGTAGTTCGGGTCATATCAATTTCACAAAATTTACAGAAAATTTGTTGACCCTTGATAACTATACACTACAAGGTGTATTGATAGTCTATCATGGACCTGAAGACCAAATGAAAACCATACTACTAAAACTCCTTGGATATAAATACTAACTATTTAAATAAATTAATTTCATAGTTCATTAAACTCCCAAAAGAGTTTTGCTACAGCGACCATTGAAGGGTCTTTAAGCCCAGGTGGGTGTGTTTTTGTTTGTGTTCTAATCTATGCAACTTTTTGGCCTCCCCTGGTATCTCAATAAGCTATGCATTTTCCTTATACCATATTAACTAGAAATTAACCCTGTTAAAGCCAACAATGAACAGTGATCAATTACAAAGAACCCTGTTATTGTCTGCACATATCTAGAAGGACAGGAATATCTTGCAGAATGGTACATAATACCCAAGCTTCAAGGCCAGGAACATCATCACTCCAATACTTTGAAATAGATAATTATAGGAAATAAGTAAAGCAGTTCAACAAAGAATAATGTAGAATATTGTTCAGACCTCACGACTCCAGGACGAGGAGGGCCTCTATTAATGCTTTCTGAAGTAAGTATCTCCCTCACAGCCAGATATTCTAAGACCTGCATGCATAAACAGTTAATGGCAGGTGTACTATTACATCGCTTATATTTCTAACTCAAAGTAAAGGCCATTCACAATTATCTAAAGGTATAGATATCATCACAAATTTTTTGGGCTGGATCACCAATAATTAGCATTTCCAGGAGAATGCATTTAGAAAATAGAAACTTAATTGTATGACTAACTAGAACCAGTTTAACAAGAAATGAAATAAGTGCAATTCACAACATATCAAGCAACAGCATTAATGCACTCTATGAAAAGTTCTTGGGCTGAAAATTGGTTTGTTTCAGGTCAACCTTAAGGTGCAACGGGTTTAGACTGAACCACAGCCCACAAAAGGTTCCCGAATGGTTTATTTGTGTATTAACACATCCAATGATTACAGCTTTGAATTGTATGCATATGTGCAACCATTTGAAGGATGGCACATGAAATATCAAGAATTATCTCCACTGATTTGTTCAACCACTAAGGCCAAATAAAATATCAGCTAAGCATATTCTACTCCAACGACGATGCTAATCATTCCATTGATTTGAAAAATATAAGAAAGCATTTAGTTAGTGTTAGACATTTGAGATGACAAATACATATATATAGGAACTTATTCCACTACAAACCACAAATATCGTACAAACGTGCGAACCAGTTGTATCTTAGTATATTTTTGTAATATCCTAGTTATAAAATATAATAAGATACAACAAGGTCTTACTAAGATACAACAAAAAAACTAAGATATAACAAAATTAACGAAGATACAACAAAAATATACTAAGATATGACAGGTTCGCACATTTGTACGATATTTATGGTTTGTAGCTGATCATTTTCCTATATATATATATATATATATATAAGCTATTAAAGCACTCTACAAGCAGGCCATTCGCAAGAAAGATTCTAATTCCTAAAGCACACCTTGAGAAGTTTTCTTAGAATTGGAATCTTATTAAACTCCCTTCTGTAACGCTTCATAATATTGTGCAACATCTGCAAACCTGGAAGGCAGATTTTGCATCATGTTAGATCAGAAGATGCATGCATATAAACACATTACAGTGGGAAAAAAGTACAATATGCAATAAAGCCCACTAAACCACTACCATTCTTATTGATTATATCAGCCAAAACTGATCGAGATTTTGTTTTCAGGAGAGCGTCAAGGATCATCGACAGATCTCGATTGCTGCAACAAGAATATAACAAAGAGACAACTTAGAGACGCACATCACATGCCAATATAGTATTGTTCTGAAAAGACCATAGTTTTACTAATAGCTTGACAATATGAAAGTACCTTTGAATTCCTTCTCCAGTGCCACTATCACCTGAAGCGACAGTAAGATATAGAAGCTTCAAATAGCCTCTCGACGCATCCTTTACAAAAGCGAGAAAACATTAGTCAAGAACAACCACATCATTAGGAGTTCAAACAGGAACAACATAATGAAAAATAACAGCATAACAGCAATAATAGAATTGCTTCTTCAAAGGAAAATCAGAAGTTCAGCAGCTCAAATGAACCAATGTCTTAACAATTAGAAAGACAGGGTTACGAATCTGAGTGTATAAATAACAGCACATGGGACTACACTGGAACTTTTTGATAATGCAAATGGAATTAGCAACAAAGTGATCCCAATGATGAAGATAAGACAAGTCACTGAATGAAGCATGATAAATGCAAGGAACAAGCAAGAATCTACTTCCTTTTCAGATATAGAAGAATTGCAAAAAGAAGTAAAATACAAAAGCAGATAATGAAAAACAACGATGCAGAGGTCCTAAGTAAGCATTCACAAAACTAAAATCATGAAACAAAAGATATATGAGAAACCCAAATGCCTTTATAGTAAGGAGCTGCTTACTTTACGTTTACTAATCCCCCCATCAGCATCAAGCAACTCATTAAGTTTCTGCTGAACTGCAAGCATTGAAGTACAAATTGACATAAATAATTTCTTGCTTTTATTAACTAAAGGTATTTACACAAAGTCAAAAAGAAAAAAAAGATAAAAACAATCGTATAAACCTGCTTCAAAGCGGCCATCCAAAGAAACCTGTGATAGCTTCTTTGATCTGCATGGTAAAATAATTGACTGATTTTCTATCAGTGGCGGCTTAGTGATGTTGACAGCATTATTTTTGGGTTTCCTTCTCTTAACCAACGATGATGGGCATGATGTTTTTGTGCGAGGATGAGATTTTAAAGTGAGTCGTGCAGTCTCATCTGTGTCAGATTTGGACTTCTTGACATCAATGCTATCAGGCAACAAGTTACTCACGGTAACGCTTAGGTAAGAGGTCTCATTTCTTTCTACAGTGCACAAGGAACGGTTATCATCTTCCTTTCCTCCAGATTTACCAATTGGATCTTCGGATTGAATTGGCTCTGAGGGAGTTGCTACAGGTTGAACAGAAACTGGTAAAATTCCAACTGAGCCCTCCAATTCCAGAAAACTTTCAGATTTTAAAGCAGCAGATGAAGACCCTTTAAGAAGGACTTCACTTTCTGAGGCAACCTCCATGCATGTAACAGCACTTCTAGAGTTAACATTACAGGTTGTACCTTCTGAGAGAGTCCCAGTTGATTTCTTTTCTTTTGTGATTTCCACATGCTGAACAGCTGTTGCACACTTGTCGGGTTCAACAGTGTTTTTAGGCATTCCTTCTGCACCATCAAAGGGACCGGTCTCTGATATCATATTATCCAACTTATCATTACTATAATCATAAAGCATAACAGGTTCTGGATATTCATCATCTGAATCTCCCTGAACAATGACTTCAGCATTTAGTGGATCACCACCAATAAAGCCTCGGCACTTAGATGAGCCACAGACACATTTTTTGGCAGCAGCCCCAAAAACCCGTACATAATTATAATCAAACGTCAGTTCTTCACCCTGATATGAAGCAAGTCTTAGCGATCAGTTCAGAACAATGAATTATTAAAAGAGCCATGACAATTACTGTGCACCATTCTTCATGATCAAATATTAACGCAAATGCATGTAAGAAGAATCATAATTCAACAAATTTTGCAAACGAGTCGAGTGACAAAGTAGGCTACTTCCAAAATGAAAGCTAGACCAGACAAGATTCAATCTACTTTGTTCGACAAGATTCATATATTATTAGAGGGATATAGCGTCAACCCAATAACTTGTGCTGTGTAACAACTCACAAGGGGTTTACATGTAGAACATAATCTTCTTGCTTAAATATTTGCCTTTGAAGATTCATTAACAGTACGTGAATTCTCACTTTGAACAAAACCCTGCTGCCACATTTTTTTCTGATCATCATTTGTGATTCAGGCCTCTACAGGGACAAGCCAGTATCGATAAGTAATGCCTGCAGAAAAGCTCCAACACTGAAACCAAAATTTGGATCCTACTGATCATATTTCTTCAAATGGGTGCAATTTAACCATTTAGTTAAATAATGTTTGTTATCAAAATATTTCTGTTTTCACAGGGATGCTTGAGTCATAACCATCGGGCCAAAATGCCATAAGAGGAAGAAGAAAAGGAACAAGCAGATAGAAGACAAAAGGTTGATCTTACCACTAACCAGTTTCCTAATTGATGCTGATTATTCTTAATGGTGAGTCCAACTGTTCACCTACCTTTTCACTTCTCCCTGCAGTCTCCTAAAGAGTTTAGATCTTCATAGACATCACATGAACTAGAACATACAAATTGTGGCTTTAGAGGCAGATTTAGTCTCCCCTCTTCCTTTACTCTGCGACTATGCAAAGACAAGACATGTAACTTGACACTGCATTATTCTTAATGGCGAGTCCAACTGTTCACCTACGTTTTCACTTCTCCCTCCAGTCTCCTAAAGAGTTTAGATCTTCATAGACATCATATGAACTAGAACGTACAAATTGTGGCTTTAGAGGCAGATTTAGTCTCCCCTCTTCCTTTACTCTGGGACTATGCAAAGACAAGACATGTAACTTGACACTGCATTGTGGCTTGAACAATTCCGTCGCACCAAACTCAAAAAATAGGCTTCAAATTTCACCATCCCCAAGAAAAAGATGGTCCATTTGACTATTTTGGTCAGCTAGATAAACACTGACCGAACTTTTGCAAAAATTTGCTTGGTCTTGCGAATTTATAAAAGTTGATATTGACAGTTTACTTGATATTTAGACAGTGATTGAAATTTTAGTGTCTAAAACATACTCCCTCTGTTCTTTATATCAGCGTCCATTATTCCTGATTGGGGTGTTTGAAAAACAGTGTCCACTTTCCGATTAGAGAATAGAACAAATGACTTGTGTCCACACACTCCACTAGAACCCACCTCCTATTTAATTGATTCCACGGATTTTATATTACATTAAATATTGTGCAAATGCGTAGTGGACACTGAAATTGAAAGGGAAGGAATAATTAATATATGCTACAAGATGATTTGATATTGTCTTATGTTCAGAAACAATACATTTTTTGGGGGCATGGAGAGATTATTAAGAATATCTTAAACAGCAGATTTAACCCATTTTCTGATCCAGACACTAGTATGACAAAGACACAAGCAGGCTTAGTCATTCACTCGATAAATATGTCAGTGATCATCTGTAGATGATGCTACTATACGAATCCCCCCAAAGACTTGTAAAATTGATCATTCTTTCACGCAAATGCAAATGAAGTCAAATTTACCAACCAGCGTAAAGATTTTTTCTATTCTCGACCTTATACATCGTTGTACCAAAAAAACTTCCTGGGAACCCATACTATGAAAACCAAGTTATTTTTGTTAATACTATTTGAAACTTGTTCAAGTTTACCTTGTAGCAATAGTAAAATATATGACATGATAACATACTCAAAGCACGGATACAAACATCAGCTCATAGTAGTGTGATAAGGACCTTGGTCCATTAACATTGTTACCACTTAGCTTCTGAGCCTGTTTCATCTACGAATAGCAGCTCATTGCAAGCCATATCACTTTTACTTGCACTTCTAGTTTCCTAGGTGCATTTTTTTTTTTCAGGAATAAAAAAACTAAGTAGAAATGAATGTGACCGTGTTAAAAGACTGTATGCTAAACTATTGGAGCATTCCAGAAACTGTACTTTTCAATTGTCTAAACGTGCATTTCGCATTTCACGTGTTCAAGTGTAAAGATCAGATGGGTGTGTTAGAATTGCGATATTACTGTTTTTCTTCTTCTTTACTTGCATGATCGTGTTTGAAACTACCTCTCTTGCTTTTCTGTTTCACTCACATAGCTTCACTCCCATCCCATTCCTGTCTACTTTCACCTTTCCTATCTTTGTTGCCTACTTCCTTCCACCTGCTCTCCATCCTCCGTCATTCACTCTTTCTCTTCCTTTCACCGTCACAACAGAAAAAAATGGATGGAAAGTTGGAATGTAGCCATGCTGGCGAAAGAGAGCAAGATGGTTGGTTTTGCAGGGAAGGGTGAAACTAGGTATTTCATCATTAATAAAATGAGCACCTTTGTTGAAATCAATTCTTGATTTATTATAGCAAATTTTTACATTTCCGACTTAAAATAGAAAACTTCCAAATTTTCGGCCAGATCTGACAAAACAAGTAATTTTGTGATTAGTTGGGTCATTAAGTACAACCAAACACCACCATTCTGCCTAACAAGACCATAAAATTTGGGCTTCACCAATAGAGCTTCAAAGTACTTCAAACCAATCCTCCCAACCCCCCTCCCACACTCATTCTCTAAAGTTCAGAGACCTCGAAACCTATATATGTTCACTGCTGATTCTCTGCTCCACAAACCAGGGTAGGGGCAGCTAGTAAATGGGGTAAGGCGATACTCCCCTAAGATTTGGGCCAAAAAAATAAAATGATTGAAACTGTTAATTGTATAAATATAGGTATTTAAAAGTAAAACTGAAATTCATTATTTTGTTTTCTTAGAATTGGGGATTGTCCCAATGGCTTAGTATGCTCCTATTAAATTTGAAATTCAATATTCATGTGTTAAATTGCTTAGGTTCGGGAGTCGTGTCATTGATTTAGTATGCCTCTTCTAAAAATAAAATTTATGTTTGTATTCTTAGATTTGAGATGGTATCAATGACTAAATTATTGTGTCGATTCGAAAATCATCTTGTAATTAATCTTACTTTTTTAATAGTTTTTTTGAATGTTCGTATTTGAAATTGGTGTATTTGATATTTTATTTTTCAAATGTCTTACTTTATAAAATATTGTATCAAATTTCTTTTATTTATTGTTTGTTCCATATTTTTATGCATTGAAATTTCTTGGACACTTCGCCTTACCCTTCCAGAAAGTCCTGGCTCCGCCACTGCCACAAACTCATACAATCTCCTTCATTCCCATTATGTCGTCTCTCAATCAACTATCACATGGCATTTTCTTTCTCAATTTCTTTTCAATGGATTTTCTTCTTGTTTCGTGTAATCATTTTAACCATTGATTGTCATTCAGAACTTATTGGTTTCTTGCTCATGGTTGCCAATCTGAAGATGAGTTATTTGTGTGTTATTTTAAAGCTCATCTACTTCCCTATTATAACACTTCTCCTTCACTCTGCTATGAATTGAGAAAGCGAAATAAGACTCTGCCTTGAGTAGTTGATGTGCAATCAACATTTCACCTAAGGCGTCGATGCACCAAATATACAGTTTGCTAATACATCACAGTTATTCATCGATACATTAAGTCATAATATAACGATACGAATGAATGCAACAACTGTAATTGAAGAGTACAAGAAAGTACATACCTTCTTTATATCCCTCATCGCAAAAAGTCCAATGCAAACTTCCCCATTCACCATCCACTGAATCAGCAGAGTAAGCAGTCAATATTTGACAAATATGACACAAACTATCTATATTTGTTTCCTTAATATATATAACTCATGCCATAATACAGCCAAAGCTCTCCGCACTTAATATTATAGACATAGAACAAAAAACATAAACAAAACAGACTATAGGTAATAAATACACATGCCCGCTCGCGAACATGTAAATTTATCATCAGTTACTGTCCACTACATTTTTCTAACATAACACACTGCTAAAAAGTTAAAAGAACTATAAAAGCCATGAAATCTCCAGCATGGATATTCTTTTATGTCATTGTAAACAATATACAAATAATACATTTTAAAGTGGAGAAGCTAGTGTTACATTATTATTAACATTCACCAGATTGTTCATTTGACAAGTGAATTACATCTCTTTTAGTTGGGTCAATATATTGTCTTTTTTTTAATGAGGATTGTTAGTGGTTTCCCACCTAACCCCCAACGTGACTCGAACCCGTGACCTATTGGAAACAGGTGAGGTGTCTTACCACTAGACTGCACGTCATTGTCGCTGGGTCAATATATAGTCAACTTACAGAAGTAATTTAGAAAAACTGTGTCAAATGGATGCAGGAATATTTTAACCTCCCAAAAAAACCCCAAGGGGATAAGAGTTAAGACCCACCGAAAGAGCATCTTATAGTAGCACCCAAGAAAACAGTCGGTCTATAATGAATCTCAAACTTGTTTCCAAAATAGAATTTGGAGCACACGCCACACCAGATACAAGGCAACCATCAAATGTGGACCCTCCCCACTATGAATAGCTTGACAGAAGATTCTAAGGATATTGTAATTTTTTACTACCTAGCTCTCAGTTCCAGCGATATCTGTCCAAGAATTTAAGGAGCACGTCATCTATATCACCGCTCCTCGCTAGAAGCAGAAACAATCTGCACGTTTGAATACTGCCAAATCATAGTAGTAAAGCGCTGCCTTGATAAACAAGCATGTTATACATGCACGTGTGCCAAGGCAAGCTTCAAAGTATAATTTAAGCCAGTAGGTGATGACTAACCAAACGCGGAAATTTCCAATTTAGGTCCAAGAATATCTAAGCATGCTGACACATTTAACAGTTCACTGAAGTCGAAGGTAGGATATTTGGCGTAGACCGGCTTCAAATCATCAAACATGCTATTTGCTTGTCAAATATATAGATTAAAACCGAAACACAACTTGATACAGAGGACCACAAGGGGTGATACTGACAACTGCCCATCTCTGCTTATGACATCAATCTTCTAAAGGGTATTATGTTAAAATAACAAAAGAACTTCAGTTTACCGTCCAATATATTGCATGGGTTACTACGATTAAAGGAGTTCATATATTAACATACAGAGGTCCTAGATAAAAGGAAACAAACTATATCATATTAACTTCATCTATATATGCAATGCAAATTTGAAATAACATCAAATGGTGTTTACTTGTACATAGATAGTAACATGAATTCGAATGAAGACTTCCATAAGTACTAGTTCACCATTATTAAAATGGAGAGTACTAGCAGTGAATTAACATTTGTTACATTTCTACTTTTAAAATTTACCATATAGGAAAGTATGGGCAAAGCTTTAATAAAAAAATTTAACATTTTTAGACCTGCACTATTTTAAGATATCTTCTGCGCCAATACACTCATAAAAAGTTTCTCAACATGGCTTGCAAGCAGAGATATAAAATGGACGACAACTTCACCTGCCAAATTATAGAGAGGATCAATGTGCACTAAAGAACTTCTTCTTCTTTTTTTTTTCTAAATGAGGATTGTTAGTGGTTCCCCACCTACCCCCAACGTGACTCGAACCCGTAACCTATCAGAAACAGGTGAGACGTCTTACCACTAGACCGCACCTCATTGTCACTGAAGAACTTCCTTCCATAAGCACAAAGAAAGCAAAACTTGTCTACGTCAAGAAGATGCAAACTAATCAAAAGGCAGTAAACTCCAAAACGGGTCACCACCTTGCCGAACTGCCAGGTCAATATGATGCGTTTTCTCTCCATGTAAGATTCTAACTAGATAACTCTTGAGGCTTTCAAACTAAATATTGTTACACTCCAAGTTGAGGAATAAATAGTCTAGTAACCAAAAAATTTATTGATTACTGTGTCATTTAAAGACGTCGTCTTTTGGCTTACCGAGATTATATCAAGACCTGCAAGTTTAAGGTTATCCACAAATCTTGGGATTAACTACAAAACTCATCCCATTACAGGATAACTACCCAAGACTAAAGAATCTTTAAAAAATATCACAAGGAGAAAAAAAGTACTCCATTCGCAAAACGAGTGCCAATTTTGTATCAACATGATTGCTTATCGAACGGATATTTGATTAGGTTTAAACCGTATTTCAAAATATACCAAACACAAAAATTGAAAGATTCTTAGTTAAATTCGCATAATTTATTGGGCCAAATTACTAAAAAAAATGGTTGATTTTTGAAAACGTGACTCATTTAGGGACAAAAATTGACACTCATTTTGGGACGGAGGGAGTAATTTAAAAAACAAAAGATATACATATTACCAAAATAGACGAAAAAAAGTATTGTGTGTGCATGGTCAATTTGACCTGCATTTATTTTGTGGTCAAACTCAGATCTAGTCAATAAAGGACCTGTAAGCATTTTTCAACTTCCAAATTGGAGTATTTCCTATTTTGTAAATGATTCCTGCAAGGAAGTACCCACGTAAACTTGTTAAGAATTCCAAAACTAGAGTTTTTTTCACTCTGGATATCAGCATCAGAGCACGGGGGAGGGATTATCTCCAACAATTTGATATTCAATCTCAATGCCCAAACTTTCCCTTATTGTGGCCAATTTTTTAATTATCGTTCAAAAATTAGTAGGTAAAAACTCTACTATATGCTTCTAAGATGACAATATCATACTTCTACAGATGTGTTGAAAGATTTTGTCAATTTTCTTCAAGATCATAAGTCATAACCCAGGAGCACTTATATGCAATCTCGACATAACTACTGATACAATTCTTAATAAATAGTCATCTAGTGATATAAAACTTGAGATACTAATACAACAGAAGGTTTAGAAGAAAAAGTGCAAGTATATCTTTGGCTACATAGAATTTATTTCAGCAAAAGGAAAAATCAAGACAAGTTGGGAAAGATCCAGATATTGAACCTCAGTTGGATGTTATGTTTCCAAATAATATATATCCCTATAACGTCTCGTGGAATGATCAATAATGATGAACGAGAGAAGTTAAATTTAAATTACAATTACATATATTCATAAAATGAAACATAAAAAATAATTATGTGCTTATGTACATTGCTGATTCCTCACTCCCAGAAATACTTATCCTCTTAACGTGCTTGCTTATGGAGTCTACTCTTTGTAGATTATAATTAAAGGTATAATAGCAATCTTGGTCCCTTCCCAGATCTTAAAGCAAGACATGATTTCAAAGCCCAACAGCATAAACTCCTTTTGCAACAAATCAAGATAGTTCTACAGAAGGAAATACAAAGGAACAATGAACAAGATGCCCATCAATGAAGTGAAAGGCATATGAGCAATTATGATTATGTTTTTACAGAAGAAAATAACCAATTTAAACATCTACAGCTTTCAGCAAGAAAATGCATTCTAGAATTCTTCAGCCAAACATCTGTATCAACAGGTAAAGAAAACGCACAAACAAAAGTTCAACCGCAGTAACAAATCAAGGTCACGTATATATTCACCTTCTCTGTACGGCAATTAGGTTCACAACTATGGTTTATAAAACGGCCCAAATTCCCTTTGGCGCAAGCATCTATAACCTGGCAAGGGCAAGATAATCAATGCTACTGAAGAGCTTGTGGTAAATCCAACAGATAAATTGAATAATAAGTAACATAAAAATACGGGCAGCACACTCGCAAACAAAGAGCATTTGCTTTCTTAGGTTACCATTATTTAGTAATAATGCGCACACCTACAAAAGAGCATCACTATATATATATATATATGTATGTATATATATAGGCAGCGAGCACTGAAACAGAAAAACATAGGCATAAAAGAAAGAGTGGTGGCAAGATGAAAGGTGAAATAGAGCACCACTTTGTTGCTTAACCAAGCTGTTTTTGGTCATAGGCTTCTCAATGACACCGCTAGTTTCTACATGAGGCGCAACACTCTGCTCAAAGAGAAAAGTTAAAAACATTCAAACACTCCACAAAGAGAGAGCACAATGTCACTTTCCACATCATCCGCTCCAGACTTTTAGGGGTGAAAAGGGGAAGAAATGAGGTATCCTTATGTGAACCATAACTCTTAAACCCTTTCCTCCCACCACTGTTTCAACAGTTATACTTTAAAAATGCGCAAGATATTAAAAACTTCAATAACAATGATGCATTAAGAAACAAAGACTAATGACCTTATGCCCTATTACTAAAGCTGCATTTCCTTTAGATCTAAGGTGGTACATTCATAACAGAAGTACAGAACAGATTTGGAAACATGAAATGACTAACAACTTTTTCGATAACAAAATTATCTTTCCACAGCATAGTATATCCATAAGTTTATAGCTTCAAGCACCCTCTTTCTGTCTCTGTCTCTCTGGTCTCCACTGTCTCAGAAAGAGCTTAACCATCACATAAATGTCCAGTAATATAATATTTATCAATTCTCTAAAAATTATCCAAAAGGATCTACCTAATCATCCGAATAGAGCCTAAGAATCCATCCATCAAAACCTACTCTAGAAACGTAACCAAGTAAGATTCGACTAAAACAAGTAAAAAAGAACAGAGAAACACAGCTGAACTTCAGTCACTCATAATAAGCTAAGAGAACAGCTTGGATCAGCGGCACTGAAACCCATAAAGTTTAATCCCAACTGACCAAAAGAACATGGAACAATCATAAATGGAACTCCAGAGTAAAGCTCGTTGAGTGTCTAATTGGAATGAATTTTTTTTTTTTTTTTGCAATCTTCTTTACCAAAAAGATAGCTCAACTTAATGCAACTTGGCCATTATCCCAATTGCTTGGAGTTGGCTACTGAATCAGTTTTTGCCATTCAACTCAATCAAGTGTCAGGTCATGACAAAAGCCCAATTCTTTCGCGTCCTTATTTACTATTGAAGTCTACATCATTGTTGGCCCTTCCCTACCTCTAGTTATAATTGAGCATCCTAACTGTTCCATGAAGTATCGTACGTTGTATGTATCCAAACCGTGTTAGGCAATTTTATCTCCTTTTATCTCCAATTGTAGTGACTTTCACCAGTGCACATCTAATGCAGTGTAAGACTTTGATTTCAACTTAGCAGGTATAACACATAACACTTAAGATGCCCTTCTCCACTTCCCCTAATCTACTCTATTATATGATTAACAGCACACGATCTTATATCACCACTTAATTAATAATTGATTCTAATTAACAAAGTTAAGCATGTTGTGGTATTTCTTAGCTATCGAACCTACTTATATCTTCACTACAGCTCCTACAGCTTAAGTTGCACTACACATTCTATTTTACTCCTATCAGTCTCAAAACGTTTTGACTTTTGAAGTTCCTCTCTACTTTTCTAGTGTGTCATTGAATCCACTTCATTTCATCTATGACGCCAATTTTATTGGTAAACATGTGCCCAATGGTACAGGTATCTTGTACAACTTTTGTAAAACCGTTCATCACCAAGACAGAGATAAGAACATGAGGTCGATCCTTGATGCAATCCCACATTAATTAGAGACCCGTGTGCTTCTAAGTCATAAATCAATGGTCAGACCACCATCGTGCATATCTTCGCTCACAGAAATATATCTCCCTTTTACCACTTCCTTCTCCCACACCCCCCCCCCCCAAATTATCTCTAGGAGATTTATCATAGGCTTTTTCTAGGCCAATACGAATCACAGGAGTACATTTTGCTGTTTAAAAAAAAATGGTAGACGTAAATCAATGCTCCCAAATCTATATCTTTTCATCAATATTCTTGACAAGTGATAGCTTCAATTGTTAAACTCTTTAACACTAACCCAAACTAATACTCAAACGCTGTGTGTTGTCTCCCCTCCTAGTTTTTTTCTCAAGTGCGCTCTCCAAAATCTTCATAGTATTACTCATCAATTTGAAACATCTAATTTCCATACAACATTGGATGTTTCTTTAAAGAGAAAAACCTCCTATTTATACTATACACATGCATGCACACGCACACGCACACAAATCTGTTCAAATATTACCATCTGCGATCACACTTATAACAACAAGTACAATTTCAAACAGCATTCTAACTTGCATAGCTACAGTCAAATTAGTCCATAGAAGTTATATCGATCACTGTTTATATAAACTTCAATGAAGTGCACAATACCTCACTGCCATTCAATGTCATAAAATAAAAATGTTTATGACCCTTCAAAGCATATTCTCTTTGCCGTGCTTCATAAGCATGCATATCAAGCACCTGTGTAAAGCATTAAATTAAACCAAAATTCAAATTCGTTAGTAATGAACAATCAAGTTCACTAATGGAAGACCAGTATGCATGGATTGACTATCTGGATAATAGGAGTTCAGTAGAGAAAAAAGAAACTAATGATTTATTAATTCATCATCAATAATCTTTTACGTAGAGCAGGAAAAAATGCAAACAAAAATACAGAAGCTCAAAAGATACCCAATTCTAGCTAAATGAGATATCTTTTTCACGAGTAAAGCCCAGCAGAGCTCGTTCACACCCAGGAATGTGAAATGACAGACCTGGGATTTGAGAGGGGAAAAAAAACAAATCGTTCTTTTGCAAATTCGACCTTATAGGTGTAAACCCTTCAAATGATAAGGGATATAGTGTAAATGTTTTATAGAAAAAAGCTTTTAACTTATGGGAAATGCATTATTGGATAATTTATTTTTAATATATATATTTGATCTTTTTCAAGATACTTCCACCGTCCCAAAAAGATCTTCCCATTTTGACTTTTTTGGTCGAGTGAATTCAACTTTGACCAATTATTTAAACAAAACTAATTAATAATATGAAATTATAAAAATCGTATGGAACATTATAAGGAAAAAAAAAAAAGAATATTAAGTAAATTTTTGTAGAGCATTTGATCAAAATTTAATCTAATTGACAAAAAAATATCAAATAAGGTAGAATATGCTAGCAGAGTAGCAGGTGCAATTATTTAATGTTTTACTTTTCTGCTCTAGCGTTGATTTTCAGTTTTGTTCTTGACAGCCCTAGAAAAAAAAACTGGCTCCGCCACTGAGTAAAAGAGAAGATTCTTATTTATTGACAATAGCCACCAAGTTGTTATTAGACTATAATCAGCTCACATCAGCATAAAGCACCAGCCCCAAATCCAGCTCGTTGCCCATCACATTAAGGAGCGATGTCACCCCACCGGTCAATAAACATGGCACATTACTAGTGAGTTCCTAATAATGAGTATACACGTTTTACTAAGCCACAGTTGAGAGACCACCATGCCTTCACCAACCGACTTCAACGGAAAAATTGGTAAATCAAGCAGCTCACCTCTCCAACATATTCAATAAGGAACCGTCCTTGGGGGATATCCTCTTGCAACTGAAGCCCATAACCCTTCTTTCCAGTTCGAAAACACTTCAGTTTTGCATACTTTCGTTTCTGGAACTGCAAGCAAAAGTAGGAAATTATGATTTTTGGTATGAAAAAGAAAATCTGACTATGGAATACGTATCCAAATAGAAAATTCAACTACCCGCTGGTTTGAGCAAAGTTCTCCACATGGGCATGTCCCTTTTACACATTCAATACTAAGCAACCGATTCAGGCATCCATCACGACAACCCCTACGGCCTTCTGGAGGAGGTTTGCAGTGACAAACCATTATCTGATAGGCATTAAGAAAAGAGAAGAAGTTCAATGAAATACACAAAACAAACTGATTCCTGTAAGATATAAAGAAAGAAAAATATAGAACATTGTCTGTTGTATAAATTATCCAACCAAATATATAATGCTCAAACAACAGTGGCTTGTTGAATCACCACTATGGAGATTAACAGTTAATGCCAATGAGAAAGAAATATGAGCATTCTCTTTAAGCTGACAGAATCTTTATTAGCGGACAATTTTCAGTCCTGATATGCATTCTTCGAAGTAATATTGTTTTGATGTATAATTATATGCACGTTGATAATCATCTTAAGAACCAAATCACGAGAAGGCGCCGGCTAAGATACACACAAGAAGGTAGTCTCATACTACAACCCATATAGATCAGGTTTTTATTAATGATTGTCTTCAATGTCATCTAGGATTGGAGAAACTGAATACAATCAGTACTTCATGACACCAACAAAATGCAACATTTTTATTACTTCATTTTTTAGGTGCCAATCTAGTGATCAAGTTTCGTATCTTTTATGTTCAGCGTTTTAGAAGGGGTAACAAGAGAAGATGACATGACTCATGAGTATTACTTTCAGACCACTACTTGAAACTATGATGAGAATGTAAGTGGCTACGGCACTGTACGAAAAATTTAGATGAATTTGCCTGCGATATCACTTCACGGCAGAATACATGATATTTATGAGTGTAATGTGAATAAAAACATATACACAGGCACATAACACAGACACACAGACACACAAACACATTAAATATATATATATATACATGTTTGTGTGTTGCAAATCCAAACCAATAGACTACCTATACCAGCATGGACAGTAACAAATTATCTCTTGAAGTTGTGACAATTTGTATAAGAATATGGCAGTTGGGGGGGAATCAAATTAGTGGTGGATTTGGAGCAGCATGAATTGTAAGAGCGATTTCCAGCTGTCCCACTTGACACATGTTCCTCAAAACTAAGGCTACAGTGCTGCACTTTACCAGGAAGTAAGAAAAGAGAGAGGTCTAGTGGAAAATATCTGAACTCATTGCATATATCTTCCCTTGGAGACAAAGGCCAGTACATCTCTACTCATTTTCCCAACTTTCGATGTGCTGGACAAACGGACATTAAATCTCACTATCTACCAAAGTAAATTTTTTTTTGTAGTTTTCAAGTCAGTCGATCTCTCTAAAATCCACATAGAGCTCATAATCTCATTATCCCCCCATAATCACGCTAACATCATTACCTGGAAAGATATATGCATGTACTGATGTACAAGGATACCTCTTTCCATACATTTATATTGGACATACAAGTGACGATACACACATATTTGTTTTCATTAGCGTATACACGTGAAAATGATGCAAATATTGGCATCTATGAAGCCAACTACCATCACATGTTAGCGGACGAAATTTCCAGCTAAAGTCATTTCCCAACTATACTTCCTTAACAATCTTTGGGCCTACTGTCAAGTTCCTTAAGATCATGCGACTTATCAAACCTATCACTTAGCAGCATAACTATCCACATATTAAGTTTACCCTTAGTACTCTGCCTTTGTTACAAATGCTAGGGGACTAGTGGTAACATTCTAATGTTTTCCGGTATGACATACGTAGAGTTTTGTCGCATAGTATCCCCCAATATGGGGCAACCAAAATCCCCATTCCTTTGATCACTATCCTGGAAACTTCCACTCATAATTGTACAATCCGTTCTTCATTTCGGGATCTCTCTATCCCTGAACTCACACTACTAGCAATCTTCCTCTATTATGCAATTCCCCAGCGGAAAATCACTTATTTTGAAATGAAGTTTTTCTAAATTTCTACAAGATGCCACAGTCTTACACACTTCCATTCTCCCTGGTAGCCCACAGGACCTATGAAGCATTTTTGAGCTTCGAAGAAGGGCAGCCTTAGGCTGTACTAATTTTAGGAACACAGCTGATTTTAGATTCGTTGGTTCAGATTAGGGGAATGGAGCAATTGTTGCCTTGATACCTAACACAGAGAGAGAGAGAGAGAGGGAGAGAGAGAATTTGTTCCTTAACACCAACCTGGGACAGCAAGAGTAAGGTGGAGGCGGTCTAAACTCACTCCATACACATGATACAATGGATTCCATACTCCCAGACCTCCACGAGCTATGTTGTCCAACTCAATTATATATGCCCAAGTCGCATCATCTCAAATGGATTGCTTAAATTTTTGTTACTAAGATAATTATCACCCACTGAGAATGATCACCAACTTTCTTCCTTATAGCATCGTTATCAACATTTCCCATATAAAACATATACTCCATAACTCATTTCCAAAACCAACCCCTTTCAAACTTACTGCGAGATTCCCATCACCACAAGGACAAACAAAGCTCTTACACTTGTCAGATTGATTTGAGTGGATTAAGTTCTTGGCTGGGGCATCAAACTATATTGCTGTTAGTTTTATCAAATAATCATTCCTAATCCTACCACTAACGCATTCCACTACCAAGATATCAAATCCCAAAGACTTCCTAACATTCAACGATTACTACATCTTCCAGAAATGGAGAAATGTTTTAATATTGATTCACGCGAGATCCATCTTTGAATGTGGACAATGCATACAGTTTTTTGGGAGAGAGAGGGAGGGCACATAGAGAAAAAGAAACAGTTGGAAACAGCTATCAAGGAAACTAGCGAACAGCGAAAAATAAGGAAAACTATGTTTTTAAGAAGGCTCAAACCTCATCAATGGATTGATTTTTACGGTTCCGATGAAGAAACAAATTTGACCTTATCACCTTCCAAGGAGCCTGGAGCGGAACTGCTGCACATTGATATGTTAAAAATCAATAAGCTAATCACAGATCAGCAATTGCAGACGAGCTTAAATTAACATATTTACATCCTAGCAATGGCATGATTAAATACCTTTTGGCTGCTGTTGGCCGAACTGATTTGAATTCATACGCGCACCATAATTATCTTCCTCGTCTGATATTTCCAATTCGGCATTAATATCTGCATTGGACTTCTCCTGAGGAATTGAGCAGTCGCCGAAGGTTTTATCCATGTTGTCCTTGCAAATCCTTTATAATATATCGCACAAGAAAATGCTTACATCACAATCTGAAGTATAAATTATGTAAAAGGGTTATCAATAAAAAATAAGTCAATTGCAGAGTTTTGGACTTCTAAATTTTCTCTTTTTCACTAAGGATTTCATCAACAGATTTAGCTTGCTCTCAAATGATCCCAGCAAACTAAAAGTAAGCCAACTGGTTACTATTTGATGACACTGCACCTTCCTACATATGGCGAGTAATAGAACATTTATTGGATAGCAAATTTTCCGCTAAAGTAATTTGCAGTGTTGCAAAACCGCTCAAGATTGAGACAACAAAACACTCTTTCAGCAATACATGAAAAAATCATTCTTGGTCACTAGTGAAATATCTACATAAGCAACATATACCATATTGGGAAACCAAAAATAGCATATTACATATCAAAATGATAATCAACAAATGAAACTGTACCATTTGCAGTTTGTTGCTTCAATGGAATCGGCAAGAACAGCTGGTATTCGCCTCCATTTATGGCAATCATCACAACACACCCAAGCATTCCGAAGAGAACCACGCTGGTCCCTTGTCCCACTAGGCACAACGGACAAGTTAGAAGAGTCTCCAGCCGTAATTCTGCATCCACTCTTTACATCTTCATCAATTCCTACATCAGAATTTTGTCATAAAAAGTTAAAGAAAAAGAGGATCGCAAATCCTTAGTAATTTGGGGTTTGGTAGATGGGACATGACACACAAGGCAATGAGCAAACAATTTAACCAGACTCCTCGTACCTGTTTCTGGGTAACTTTGCCCTTTGCAAACAGCATCAGCATCATTCTTTTCCTTGATTTTGCAGTCACCAAATGACTTTGCTTCAAATCCTTTCTGTGGAGAATTACTTCGGCTTCTATTCACTGATTCAGAAAGTTCTGACCTGCTCTTCCTAATTCCATTTGATTTAAAACTTTTTGGAAGTTTTCGCCCCCTAGATGAAGAGCTCGGAAGCAACTTGCCGGAAAGCCGGGACTCGGGTGACTCAAGCCCAACACAGGGGCTCAACTCAACTTCACCACCACTCTCAGCAAAGCCTCCAACCGCAGTTACATGTGATGAATGCAACGGTTCAGCTTCAGCATGGCATCCTTCACTGCTAGAAGCATAACTAGCAGCAACTCCCAGGGTGGTTGAGATGGACACACCATTATACCAAACATCTCCAAGTCCCTCCTTCTGCCCACTGTTATTTGATACAGAATCAATGATGATTCCTGGACCAGGTAATCCAACTTCTTCAACAGAATTACTTTCTTGATACATATTTTTTTCAGAGTTAGCTCTCCCACTACTTGTCTCCGACAGACCTACACTAGCAAGGTCTTCATGAGCAACGTCTTTAGTTAACGTCAGTACATCCTCCAGATCTTCTGACATTATTCCCCTACTTTGAGGCTCTGGATTCACATTGATGACTTCTGAATCAGGTGAAGTACCAGGATCAAGGCATCTATCTTCCACTGTTTCTTCTAATCCTCCTACACCATCCTTGCATGGAATTCCATGAAGAATATCAACACTTTTTCCATCTGAAGTTTCACTAATGTACTTATCTGCAAGGTGCACATCTAGAATAGAATCTTCAGACAGTAGTGCAGCACTATCCGAGTTCTCATTTAACGACTTGGAGATTGAAATAGTAGCCACATCTTTTTCCAATTTACCATCACCATCACTACTTAATTCAGGAGTTTTGATCATCACCTCCCTGCATTTGTCAAGATTATTGCCAGTAGCAGGCCCCACTTTCAACACGCATCTTGGAATCGCTTCTTTCCCCAATTTAACCTTCAAGCGAATGCACCTTGAGTAGGTCCGGGTTTCACTCTTGGAACTCTGCGAGCTTTGAATTGTCAGATTCTTGTTCCTATTTCGTTGAGTAGTCCTTGGCTTCAACAACTCTATATGCTTGATTTGACCTACGTCGTGCCTCACATTTTGCTCAAAAACTTCTGTTACATGTTCCAATAATCCCCAAGGAGAAGACCGAGCTCGTTTGCCCATTCCACTTCTTTGTCTTCTTGCAACCTTCAAAAAAAGTGAATCTAATAGCGCTCTCTTGTCAGCTATCCTCCGAGATTTTCTTGCGGCCCTTTTGGCCTCAGTTTTCTGATTATTTTTACTCTTGCAGGTACTCCTCCGAGTTGATAATCGTAATACTTCAGGGAATTCTGGCTGACCAGCATCATCATATCTGACATTATCTATTCCTACAAGATCTTTCTGCTCACCAGATTCGGATATGACGACAGAGTTAAAAGCACCAACAAGATTATCCGTTCCATGGATATCTGATGCAGTCAAACTCTTGGAAGAATCAGAATCTGCTATGGAAAAGGGCTCGCATGATTGCAAAGAGACCGATAACGAGTCAACTGCAAAATCAGGGTCCATAGATGATGTTACTTCTTTGAAGTTGCAGACATATTCTTCTGTTGGAAATATATGGGTGAGCATATTAGCCTTTTACGATTCCTGGTTGAAAACAATACCGACCCAAACAAGGGCCCTGTCTTTGTTGGCGGAGCAGTAAGAACCATGCAAAGGTGCTTTTCTAACAGAAATCCAATACTGATCTGTGAACAAAGTAAGGAAGTGATGTTGTTAAACTTCGGTGTTTGTGCAGTAAAATGCAAAGAGGTATGTACATGAAAAACAATCAATGTCAACATACACAGGAAGCAAAAAATATTTACTTTCACTAATCCAATCATGTAAAACACCTACAATGATGAAACCTTAGTAAGAATCGCATTAAGAATAGAAAAAGATATTGCACAACATAAGTTTATCACTATAAGAATAAAAAATTATTATCACCAGATTAACTAAGCTTGCCCACTTACAAAAACGAGCATATAGCTTCTTTAGTGACTTTTCGCAATCAAAACAAAACTGTCATGAGTACAACTTGCAAATCGTTCCCTTTCTGTGACAAACAGAAGTTCAAGGTATGCCACCAGAATTTATAAGCCTTTTTATTAGTGTTGGGACTTGGGCTGCATAATTCAACTTTGTTAACTCTTGTAAGGATGGCAGTGCATGGGCCAAAATTAGTATTCTCACACTTGAAGTGACCTGTATACCATTGTTCTAATAACCCCCACCCACCCACCCACCCACACACACACACTACACAAAAAGAATGCAGATGGACTGTTTTTTTAGCATTTGAGACTCATGACCTCCATGTCACAGTGGAGCAACCTTAATAGTCAGATAATGCTCCACCAGGCATACGTACATCGATGTACACATGCACACATACAGTGTGCACAAATGTAAGTACTAAGTTACAGCCAAAAATGTATCCCTCATGTCGTGTGTGAATTGTGAATGGCTACATATTTTAAGTTTGTAAATTATGGTCTTGCAGTGAGTCTGGTTAGAGTAAAACAGATTTGTTAGTTAACATCCCACCCAACCCACCCAAAAAAAAAAACTTGCAGAAAGACTATTTTAGTATTTCAGATCCATGACAGCAATGTCACTGTAGAGCAACCTTAATTCCCAGATACCTATGCACACATATATCATGTCAGAAATAAGTCGTAAGTGACAGCCAAATATATATTTATATATTTCTATATTTATTTATATATAAATAATATTTATATATATCACAGCATGCGCAACAGTATTGAGTAATCAACATCCCTCTCTCTCTCTCTCTCTCTCTCTCTCTCTCTCTCTCTCTCTCTCTTGTGTGCTGTCTC